>PVHP010029840.1:0-22092 GCA_004024765.1 Zapus hudsonius
TGCTTTGATCCCCCCCTGGATTAACAAGTTGGTAGCCCACCTGGTTCTGTGGAATGGAGATTGGTTAGAAAGAGAGGGTCATTGGATTTGCAACAGTTTTGTTTTTGAAAAATGGCCATCGGCGTGTGAAGCAGGTGTGCAAGGTTGCCTGCATGGAGCCCGATGAAGCCATGAGGATGAACTGTGGGTTGCAATGGAGACCCAAAGAATTCCAGGAATATGGATGGGTGCCAAGACGAGCTGCCAGCACCAGATGACGTTTTGATGGACTGTGAGTAGCCGAGCTGGAGGGGCGGAATTGAATCTCCAAGAGATTTGTGTTATTGGTTAGAAATCATTGAACTTGGAGTTAGAGATTGATGGTCCCCTGTTGGTTTTAAATCTTGTATTGGTCAATCTGTTTTTGCTGTGCCTCATGTTTTGCCTTGTGAATGTTCTGTGCCATTACGGGTTTATTTTTGGTATTATGGCTCAGTTGAAAGCTGTGGGGACTTAACAGTTGAACTGAATGCATTGTATTTACATCATGTATGATTATTAGATTGTGGGGGCCAGGGGCAGACTGTCATGGTTTGATCCAGGTGTCCCCCACAAACAAATGAATGTGTTCTGATAGATCGATCCTCAGCTGATGGCAGTTTGGGTTTTACAACATTGATGAAGCTGTGTTGTCAGGGGCGGGCTTATGGGGTTATAAGCCAGCTTCCCCTTGCCAGAGTTTGGCACACCTTCCTGCCGCTATTTGCCGTGCTGAGGCAGAGGTGATGTCCAGCCCTTTGCTCATGCCATTGTTTTCCCTGCCAGGATGGAGTCTCCCCTAGAGTCCAAAAGCCAATTAATTCCATTCCTCCACAAGCCGCCTTTGCTTGGGTTCTATCTGCGCAGCAACTAGAAAGCTGACTGCAACATAAGGATTGTTTGGCATTTACCATTATTAATGACTTAGATTTTACAGTTCTTATGTATACATGTTTTATCTACCAATTGTCATAAGGGAACAGCATTATTTCTTGTCCAAAACTTTGGGCCACTGAAATAAAATTAATTCACCCAGTGTTTTAGACTTTACCAATTAAAATTGTTTCATATGAGAAGACAGAAAGACATCCCATGCTCATGGATCAGAAGAATCAATATTTTGAAAATGGCCATCATGCCAAAAGCAATATGCAGATTCAATGCAAAATTTCAATAAAAATTCCAGCAATATTCTTCACAGAGTTAGAAAACGTACTCCCAAAATTCATATGGAAGCAAAAAAAAAAAAGGCCTTGGATAGCCAAAAGTATCCTCAGCAAAAGGAATACTACAGGTCATATCATCATACCTAATTTCAAGTTATACTACAAAGTTATAGTAATAAAAATCCATTATGGTGCTGTCACAAAACAGACACAGAGAACAATGGAATAGAATTGAAGACCTAGGTATAAGTTCTAGTAACCACCTGGTCTTTGACAAAGAGGCCAAAAAAACACACATTGGAGAAAAGAGAGCATCTTAAACAAATGGTGATTGAGAAACTGGATAGCACATGTAGGAGATGAATCTAGACCCACTTCTCTTGCCCTGCACAAAAATCATATAAAATATATATATATAATATAAATATATAATATATATAAATATAATATATAATATATAAATAAATATAAATAAAATATATAAATATAAATAAAATATATAAATATATAAAATATATATAAATATATAAAATAAAGGTTCTAAATATAAGACATGAAACTCTAAAAAAACTAGAAGAAAAAATAGGGAGAACACTCCAAGATGTAGTTTTAGAGAAATACTTTCTGAATACGACCCCAGTAGCTAAGGGAGTTAGACAGATATTCGACCATTGGCATCTATTCAACTAAAAGCTATGGGACAGATAAGCAAACCGTTAACAGACAATCTACATAATTGGAGAAGATCTTTGCCAGCTATACATGTGACATAAGCTTAATATCTAGAATATCCAAATAATTCAAAAACCTAAGTAATGTAATGCATGCAACCCACTCAAAAAATAGGGTAAGGAAATGAACACTGAGGCCTCAAAGGAAGAAATACAAATAGCTAATAAACATTTGAAACCAGCCTGGGCTACAGAGTTAGACCCAGGTCAGCCTGGGCTATAGCAAGATTCTGTCTCAACACCTATCCCCAAAATAAAATTATGGGGTGGGGAATGGCCTGCTCAAATGTTTAAGAATGTCTTCCAGTATTTTATGACCCTAACCAAATCAAAGGCAAGTTCAAGACTGACTTGGAGCACTTTGATTTATTAAGCAACTTTGAAGCTCTCTAGAATTATAGTGGGGTACCAGACTGCATCAATCTCTGTGATAAAGTAACCCATTTTAAAACAAAGTAGTCCCAAACATATTCATAGGCATTAAAAAGTGTCACTTTTGATAAAATCAGTATGGACAAAAACATAGGCATAAAAGCAGGCAAATATCCAAAGGAAAAATGAAGAGGGTATTGAGAACCTTCTATGTCAGCTTTTCATTTCAGGAAAGCAATCTAATGATGTGCCTGACCTGCTTTCTGCTTCACTTTTAGTTTATGGTCTCATGCTTATGTGCTCTAAAGACCCATGATCAAATCCAAATTCTAACAGAAGCAGAGCTTGTATTCTTCCTGAAACACCTCCAGAAACTCATTATAGGGCTAGCTCCATTTGCTCTTCAAGTGCTGCACAATCCAGATGCATGAAGGAAGCAAGAACAGCTGATCCCTGGTGATGAAAGTAGAACTGTGAGACGGGTGTGCAAAAATGATGCTATAGGAATGCTATAGGAGAATAAGCCTAGTGTGTTAGCTAAACCAGAATTGTGCTGCATCAAATAGTTCTAGAAATAAGTGGATCATCGGCTGGTTCTTCGACATTTTTTAACAAATTGTATTATATAAAGAGTTTCTTTGTAAAAGCATTTTATAATGGAATTTAATGTCAAGACTAAAATGGATACTCAACCAAATATGAAATATGAAATATGAAATATGAAAGTCAACATATTTGTTACTTGAGTCACTCAATAAGATAAGAATACATTTGGTTCCACATTCTTGAACTATGTTAGAATTTTGCAGTTTAAGAAAATTGCAAGGCCATGTGTGGTGGCGCACGCCTTTAATCCCAGCACTAGGGATGCAGAGGTAGGAGGATCACCATGAGTTCAAGGCCACCCTGAGACTACATAGTGAATTCCAGGTCAGCCTGGGCTAGAGTGAGACCCTACCTCGAAAGACAAAAAAAAAGAAAAAAGAAAATTGCAAATACATAGCAGCCCAAACTTAACTATAGTGGTGTTGCTTAAACCCAGTGAAGAATTCTATACAGACTGTTTTCCAGGGCTAAAATTTAGATGTATACAATTGTTATAGTCACTTTTTACAGAAACTTTTCATAGAAAATCTATGCCTCAGGAGACTTTTTGTATACATACATATATACATATATGATTTCTTTAAGTTACTATTTACAATTTTAGTCGATAACACCCTACGAGTTAAAATTCTTTAAGTACTCCAATTTATTGAAAGGTAGAGAAAGAATTTATACCAACATAAAATATTACATATTGATTATCTTCTTCTGTCATTTCCCATTTATATTAGTTAAGGAGACTCTTTTTCACTTTCTTTTATTATTTATTGTTAATAATTAGAAACACTGTATCAACACGTCTTGTGTTGGTACCCCCATTTCCTTCCTCCCTGCCCCCAGTCCACTGCAGGCCCTCAGTGGGATTGCTGGAACGCTCCACAGGATGGAGCGTTATGAATTGTGCAAGCACTTGCCAGTTTTTTTTTTTTTTCATTTTTCGAGGTAGGGTCTCGCTCTAGTCCAGGCTAACCTGGAATTCACTCTGTAGTCTCAGGGTGGCCTTGAACTCATGGTGATCCTCCTACCTCTGCCTCCCGAGTGCTGGGATTAAAGGCGTGCGCCACCACGCCTGGCTTCGCCAGTTTTTGTTTTTATTCTTGAGGGGGACCATGTGTCTGGATATTCCCACACACACACCATAGCTCTTATAATCTTTTCACCCCCTCATCCACAAAATTCCCTGAGTCATGGTGGGTAAATTTTAGTCTGGTTTACTATTGAAATCTTAAGTGTCTCTGGGTTTCTGCTTTGGATTATTGTGAGTATCCTCGGTGTTTATCTCCAATACCCTGGCATAGGTTGTCTGACTTGCTGAGGTATCAGCACTCTTGCTCATCTCCCCACTTCCTCAGATGATGTGTTAAGGGTGGTTCATTTCCTGCCTGGGAGTCAGTCATCATCTCAGGTCCTGTAGGTGGCATTGAGTTGTCCATAGGTCTTGATGCCTTCTGAAAAACACAAACAGAATCTCCAACAGAGAATGAGATAAGTATAGGTTAATTGGGACAAACATGATTAATTTGGTGAGATTTTGTTGACATTAGCCTTTCTGTAGGCCCATGGTTAGTGAGGGCTTCCCCTTGGAGTCCAGGTTCTTGAGACTTTCTTTTGAGTTGATTGTTTTTTCTTCTTCCTCCTTCTATTCTATTTTGATTATTTTTTTTGAGGCAGGGACTCACTCCACAGCCCAGAATGACCTAGAACTCACAATGTGATTTAGGCTGGCCTTAAACTTATGGCAATCCTTCTGCCTCAGCTTCTCAAGTGCTGGGATTAAAGGCATGAGTCACCACAGCAAGATATTCATCATGACAGTATTATATAAAATTGGCAGCTTTTTTCCTAGCATCAATTTTAATCATTAGACCTCTCAGGAGGGAGAAGCAGGAGGATCTTGAGTTCTCAGAAAACCTGGGTGACAGTAAGTTCCAAGCCTGCCTGGGATACACAGTGATAACTTTTTCCAAAAGAAAATTTGCCATATGAAGTCAGATTTCTTTAAAAATACTGATGTCTTAAAATTCCAGCTTTGTAATATATAATATTTGGGGGAAGATAAAGAACAGTATGTTGTTAAGACATTTCATCAGCAAGTTATACACAACTCCAACTCTAAGCATTTCCCAAAATGACATAATGAACCTGCTGGTCTATGGTCGATGTGTATCTCACAATTTTCTCATAAAGTATTTTTGAAATGTCTTTTTCTCTTTCAATAAGCACTGATAACAGTGAAATTTAAGATGGCCTCCCAGTCTATGACATGGTGGAGAAGTACCTTCTCCTGAATTCAGTCCTGGATATGATACAGAAATGCATATGTGTTGAGGAATGGTAGCTGGGAGATTCCAGAATCCAGAATGAAAACTGCGGAATCGCTATAGACAGAAAATGTGGCTGGATCCAGCTTGAGGGTGGAGATGGGGTTGAATCTAGTGCCAACCATTACCCAAAGAGGAACGGCTGGAAGCAAGCTTTCTGATTGTGCTTTACAATCTCACCAGTATTTCCTTAGGAAAAAGTTTTTTATTCCTGGTATAGCTGGAGGACAAGAAATGGAGAAGCAGCACCCGTCAGAGGATGTACGGTAAGGTAGGCACAGCCCTCAAGCTCAGCTGTCATCAGCTGAAGAAAAGCTATTCCTGGGACAAATGGGACTTCCCTTACACTGTAACCTCAGAGCGAGTTGCTTAACAACCCAAAGCAAAGAATAATTTCAAGGGTAGAAACATAGGGAGATTCTCTAAGGGTTAAGATGATTGGAGGCAGGGGACACAGCAAGCTAGAAAACAGGCCCTCTATTTTGAGATAAATCCTTCAAATGGATAAAATTACAGACTAGAATTTGTCCCCTTGTGACATGGGTAAGGAGAAGAACCAGTATAAGAAAGGAAAGACTATCCCAGAGAGACAGGCCATAACAGAGCAACTGAAGAGCTGAGAAAGAGATGGCGAAGCACTGAAAAGAAGCCAAGCAAAGAAATTACACACACACACACACACACACACACACACACACACACACACACACACACACACGCTAACGGTGGGGTAGTGAAAATGAAGCTTCTTTTTCTTTAACTTTTTATTAGTTATAGTTTGTGACTGTGACCTCACACTAGCCACACATGGGAAGGAGCCCCAGTAGAGATCTCAGCAAGTTTGAAGTTGGGGAGTGATTGACCCATGATGAGGATTAAATACCAACTGTTCCCTCCAGTCTCTTGCCCACAGTGGCAGTATTCAATTCCACCCACATCTTCTGAACACCTACCATGTGTACCACTGTGCCAGGCCCTTCAGAGAGTTTCTGACAAGGACAATGGAGTGGTTAACCTCTGACAATGGATAAACTGGTATAAGCAGTTTAAACAGCTAAGCATGGGAATATTTAGAGACACTTGGGTTACTACATGTATGTAGTGTTCTTGTTCTTCATAGCTTGTTTCATGTCATAGTTTATAATTCAAGAATACAAGTCTTCTTTGCTCAATGTGTTCCAGAAAAATCAAAAGATTGGGACACTTCTGAGATGTGTGACACTCAAATAGCAACAAGCATATGTACTCTAGATGTTGTTTTCAAATGACATTCTCTAATAAAAGGAACCATCATTCCCTAGAGGAAAAGCTGATTCCTTGGATTGGGGCACAGCTATACAAGACTAGCATGACAAACCTTGTAGTGACAAAAAGAAAAACAGGGCTAAAAAAATCCCACAGTTGGGGCTGGGAATGTAGCTCAGTTGTAGAGTGCTTGCCTAGAATACACAATGATCTGGTATGGTGGAACAGGCCTGTAACCCCAACACTTGGGTGGTGGAGGCATAAGGATGAGGAGTTCAAGGTCATCCTTGGCTAAAGAGGCCAGCCTGGGATACATGGGAGCTTGTCCACACACACACACACACACACACACACACACACAATCATGATGTCAAGGGGATACAGGAGCCAAGAAGAAAAGCTCCCATAGGCTGGAATAACTGAAACAAAATCCTGCAGAATAAAAACAATTCTGTTCATGGTTGGTATTCAAAGGCACTTTATGGTGACAGAGTATGCAAAATTCATTGATATGGTTTCATATTCCACACTGCAGCTTTCTTTTAAAATAGTAATGCTTGTGGAGTTTTGCTGTAGTATTAAATAAAACATATTCACCATTACCTGAGAAGGCTAATAAAACATCCCCCCCTTTCCAATGACATATCTATATTCTCTTCTTTTGATCTCAGTGCAATGCTATATTTAGTTCTACTAACCCTGGGGTTCTTCCTGTCTTCCTTGAAAGTTGCTCACATGTCAGTCTAGAGATGCTTGTATTATATCATCTTCTACATCATTCACAAGAACTTCCTCCTATGGCTCTTTCCAATGCTTGGCCATGAGATCATCTCTGTATATATTCATGTCCCAAGAGAATAACTGCATTTACATGCCTTCATCTGTATTTTAGTAACTATATTTTGATTTCAGGTGCCCCAGCTCATATTGTATCAGATATATGCAAATGTACAATATTTATGAATCATATGAATTGAATTGTAGTTGACTAATTACTACTTGGGGGAAGTTTAAAGATCTTTGATTACCATAAATTATTTACTTATTTTCATTTTGCAATGTTCCTATTTTAACAACTTTTGAGGAAGAATTTTACCTTCACAGAAAAGTTGTAATGGTAACAAAAATTCCCTGTATATTTCACACCCATTTCCCCTATACAACACAATTTTATTTTGACAGTACTGGAGGCCAGAGGTCTAAAACTAGTGGATTTCATTAAAAAACAAAACAAAACAAAACTTGGCAGGGCTATATTTTTCCTAGAGTCCCTAGAGGAGAATTTGGTTTTTCCTTGTCTCTTCCAACTTCTAAGTGCTGCCCATACTCCTTGGTTTATGGACACACCACTGTAATCTCTGTCTCTGTGAGCCATTAACCCACAACTCTAGACTCAGCCACCCCCATCCATGGATGGGAATGGTGGGTGGGATGGCTCTGCCCTAGGATCCATTCTACCACTGGTACCTCCAGGTATCTGCAGAAAATCTTTCAAGGGGGTTCATACCACTGGAGGCCTGGAGCAAGTCACAGCTTCACTCCCAACCTCTTCCCCGTGCTCTAGAATTTTCATGAATCTCTCAACAACATTTTACTCTTTTGTTCATTGGGGAAAACTTTTGTTGATCTACATTCAAATACACTGAACTTTTTCTCTTAAAACTCCATTATGCAAGCGTGGTGGTGCACACCTTTAATCCCAGCACTAGGGAGGCAGAGGTAGGAGGATCTCCATGAATTCAAGGCCACCCTGAGAGTACATAGTGAATTCCAGGTCAGCCTGGGCTAGAGTGAGACCCTACCTCCCTACAAAACAAAAGAAAAAACAACAACAACAACAAAAACTCCATTCTGCTATTGATCACATTGAGGATTTTTAAAAAGAATTTTAATTATTGTACCTTTTACTTTCAAATTTTTCATTTAATTCCTGTTTATAGTTTTTATTTTTTGATGATGCTCTTTCTATATTTTTCAAGGATATTTTATTTTCCCAGACAAAATTGAGGTAATTTATCACTAGTACATTTTTGCCTTGCAATAAATTTAAAATTTTGTCAGAAAAAGGAAATTGTATAGATCAGAAACTCAGATCTGTATAAAAGAGAATGAATGAATGAAGATAACTTGAGAGCCTTCAACTTATTCTTTCTTTAGTTGAGAACTTTATTGTATGAACCTATTGCATAATTGGCCATATTCCCATCTTGTGACCCTCCAATGTCCCCTCTCCCCAACCTCCATTCCACTGAGGTTCCCCTCAGTGGGGTTATTGGTATTCAGTGTGAGGATATGAATGCACCAGTCCATCTCTGTTGTTTTTTTCTCATTCTCGGTTTTCCTAGTAGTTAATGATACGAACAACATGTTTGGTGACTGCAGCTTAACAATTAGTAAACTGAATGATGGTGTTAGAAAGTACAGAAGAAAATGACTTGGGAACATTCTAGCCCATTGGCTGAATGTCTACCTTCCACATTCATATGCTGGAAACACATCTGTGATGTGATGATTTTAAGAGATGGGGCCTTTGGGAGGTAATTAGGTCATGAGGGCTCTTGCCTCCATAAATGTGATTAGAATCCCTAAATTAAAAAAAAAAAAAAAAAAGAGGCTTGAAGGAGGCTTTGAGGAAGCTATAAAAAGGCGTGACCTATGAGGAATGGCCCTCCCCAGCAGTCAGATTTGTCAATGCCTTAGTCTCAGATTTTCCAGCCTCCAGAACTAGGAACAATAAAACTTTCATTGTTTAAGAGTTGCTCCAGGGCTAAAGAGATAGCTCAGTGGTTAAAGATGCTTGCTTGCAAAGCCTGCTGACCCCAGGTTTAATTCCCCAGCCATCCATGTAAAGTCATTATAAGGCAAGAAACCCTGGTACACCTCCCCCCACACCACAAACACACATGAGCAAATAAATAGTTTCCTCATCTATGCTATTTTGCCTTAGGAACTGAATGAACTAGTGTAGTGCTATAAAGTATTTCCCACACCAGGGAAGAAATATAGTATCTGAAATTGAATTAGTTATGAATGAATATTGAAAATTTTAGGACAACCAATTAAAAAGTAAAAAAAAAAATTAGATATGCTAAGATAACATGTTTAATTAAAACTAAAAGTAGCAGGATAAAGGATTACAACAAACAGTGTGTGCCCTTATTTTGGGTGATGCTTCTAATTCATGCATTGAAGTGTTCACCATGATTCTAATACTTGTGTCACCTTGGAGTTGAAATCTGGTGATGAACACAGCAATGAACAAGGTTGACGGAGAGGACCAACACCTGAGGTTGTCATCTGACTACCATGCACCCCATGGCACAAGCATCTGCACTCACATGTATGAACATATGCATATGACACAAATACACATGCCACAAAAGAAAGAAATATTCATTTATTTATTTATTTGTAAGGAGAGAGAGAGAAAAAGAGAGAGAGAAAGAGAGAGAGAGAGAGAGAGAGAGAGAGAGAGACAGAATGGGTGGGCATGCCAGGGCCACCAGCCACTGCAAACAAACTCTAGATACATGGGTCAATTTTTGCATCTGGCCCTACGTGGGGGTACTGGGAAATCAAACCTGAGTGGTTAGGCTTTGCAGGTAATGCCTTTATCACTGAGCCATCTCTCCAGCCTAGAAATTCTTTATGATCACACTTCAAGGAAGAAAGATCAGAGAAGTTCAGTCACCTTGTTTCTATGTTTTCTCAGGAGCCAATATGCCACATTTGGGGGTATGATGTTCTGAGACCCAAACATCTATTTCTTCTAAGTTCAAAAAATAATTTCTTGAAGCCTTGCTGGATCCCTCTTGTTCACCCAATATCTGGCATTTTCTTGTCTACTAATATTCCCCATTCTCTCAGATCTAGTCTGATCTGCTCTGCTTCACAGATCCTTGGTGCTAATCCCCTGGGCTGCTCTGGGCTTTTCTAGGCTATCCATGGCTCTATCCACACAGTCAATTTTTACCTTCTGATCACATGGTTTACCTGTGGAATCTTGCCCAATTTTCTTTTATGAAACTACCATTTTTTAAAATTCTCACGGATTCTATAAATCAGAAGTACAGACAAGGCTTAGCTTCACACCTCAGGGATATTGGGAAGACTCAAATGCTTGCCTGGGATGATTCAACGAGGGCTTTTCTCTGTCTTGATTTTTAAGTCATTTTATATTTCTTCTCATATTCTTTCTGTATTTTTAATCTGTTCCCTGTGAACATCTTGAGAATAAGAATCAGCTTTTACTCATCCATGTATTCTGTAAAGCAATTTATTAGGCATCTTCCCAGTGTATTTCACTAGTGAACATATTTCTGAGTTAAAATGGGAATCAAAAGTATTTTGATTTCCTAAATACCCACTAGGGGTAAAAACACTTACTTGACATATACCATGTGTTTGGAAGTAGTATGAGTTATGTAGCAAGCCATAATAATCATACAAATAGGACTACCATTTGGCAGTTGGCAGAGAAGACTCAAAACAACTGTGAAGTGGTTATTTCCAATCAGCCAAACATCTATGGATGGTTTGTGAACCATGGTTAATTTAATATCCATACATGCTTATTAGAAGTATTCAGCCTCTTGCTATAATCAACTTGTTTATATATTTACAAGTAATGACTTTCTGCTTATTTTAATTAAGAAACCCTTCATTCATTAGGATCTGTTGCCTAATATACTCCTTTCCAATGGTGCAAACTAGTATTTATTGCAGTTGCAGGAAGAGCAGGTTGACAAATTGCCACAGACATCCATGAAGTGGTCTTGATTAATCTGTTAGCAGAAGAATTCAGTCAGAGAACCATTTTGGAAAACCGTTTTTCAATAGATGTCAAATGATGCTAAACTTTATATATCCCTTGACCTAGCAAATTATCTCCTAAGGATTTATCTTGCAATAATTGAACCAAGCATATAAATATGATATTAATTGAATTAATGGTTGTAATAAAGCACATTTAGAGGGCAGGGGAGATGTCTCAATGGTTAAAGGTTCCATTTCACAGTACCCATGTAAAGCCAGATGCACAAAGTGGCACATGCATCTGGAGTTTGTATGGATCAGTAAGAGGCACTGATGTGCCCATCCCCCCTTACTTGACTTATTGGAAGATAGATAAAACAAATAAATGACTAATATTTTAAAAATAAAATTAAAAAGATACATTTAGAAATAACTGGAATTAATTTATAAAAATAGAGCACTGAGGGCTGGAGAGGTGGCTCAGCAGTTAAGGCACTTGCCTTCAGTGCCTAAGGCCCCTGGTTCAATTCCCCAGTACCCACATAAGCCAGACCCACAAGGTGGTGGCCCTGGTGTTCTCTCTCTCTCTCTCTCTCTCTCTCTCTCTCTCTCTCTCTCCTTGAAAATGAATCAATAAAATATTAAATAAACAAGTCAGATCATGCTACTATCTATTCAAAATCTTTAAAAAAATAGAGCCCTGATAAAATAAATGATATAGTCATCCAATGGCCTGCTATGTATAGCTTTGAAAAAGAATGAAAAAATTCTATATGTAATGACACAAAAATATATCTATAATATATTGTGAATCATAGTAAGTCAAAGTAAATTGTGACCATGTGTATATCATGCTCTCATTTGGGTCAAACACAAAACACTAACATAGATTCATAATAAATTGTGGAAATTTAACCAGAACTAGAGTTGTACTACTGCAGAGGAAGGGGAGAAGAAAAGATTGAGGGAAAGGCTGGGTCATATTTACTAATTTTGATAACCAAAATGCATTTCAATCTTAAAAATGTCATTCCAAAGCTAAGGAGTTCCTTATCTATCTTCCAGTAAGTCAGATTCAAGAATCTTCATTTTCAGGACTAGGGAGATGGCTCAGTGGATAAAGCACTTGCTTTACAAATGTGAGTACCAGAGTTGAGATCCCTAGAATCCATATAAAGCTGGATGCTGTAGCTGTAGTGGGCATCTGTAATCCCAGAATGCCAATGGGAAGATGGGAGGAGACTGTAAAATCTCCTGGAAGCTCAAGGACCAACTAGCCTGGTGAACACCGTCATGAATAAGAGACCCTGCTTCAAACAAGATGGAAGTTAAGAACCAACACCGGAATTTGTCCTTTGACCTCCATACTTGGACTGTGGCATGAACATACCCACACGCTGACATATGAGCATAAACATATACACCCACCACCTCCCACCACTCCTGGTGATTTTCTTCCTTTCTTTTGATTTCGTGTGTGTGCCCATGCAGTGTTGGGGTGGAAACCAGAGTCTTGCGCATGGCAGGCTAGTGCTTCACCTCTGACCTCTGAGCTACAACCCTGGCCCTTCCTCTTTTTATTTGGTAGTCTAGGTTTTTATCATCCCTCTACCCCTCCATTACGGAAGTCGCCTCTCCCATTCTTCAGTTCCTCCCCCTGGCCCTAACACCCTTCCTCTGTCCTAGGCAGGTGCCAACAAGGTCTTCCTGAGCCCCACAGTCTGCCTGCACAAAGCCTTCAGAACTCTCCTTTCTGCAATCCACCTGACAACTCTTTGGAGGCAAGCTAGGCAGTCAGGCACCCTTCCTCTCACAGCCTAGGTTTTGCTACCACTCTAAGTGCAACTCCCAGGAGGCCACAGGGTGAGAAGCTAGCTTTCTGTGGCCATAAAGACCCTTCCTGCTTCTCCAGCTGTCAGGACACCACTCATCCTCTGGCATCCAGATGCTCCACTTAGATTCTTACAGTCCTCAGCAATGCTCTGAGCTCCATTGCACTCCAATACATTTGTTGGTTTTTAAGCATACTTTCACGGACAAGTCCCTAGGGTACATGGAGAAGTTCCCCAAGAGTGGAAATCCTGTCTTTAATACTGATGATACCATTGGAATTTCCTTGGCCTTGGCCAGCCTGTGTGCCAATACATGGATCTACATTTTTCTGACTTTTGGCTTCAACTGTTCCTATGGCACCCTGTTCTAGAAATACTGCAAACTCCATTCTTGCCCCTCAAGTGCTTCTGGAAAGTTCCAAACAGGACCTGACTAATGCTCATACTCTAGTCCCTGTCAGCTGTCCAGGTCCACTACCATGTGGCATACACCATTCCTTTCTTCATCCTCTGCTCCTACCCCCTACCAGGCACCATAGCCCCCCACTGGGCACCACTGCTGCTGTTGTGCCCAAGGAGTGAGACCCCCAGAGACCACCAGGGAGACCAAGTCCAGTGCAAGCACATGAGGATCTTTATTACAAGCTCGAGCTCAGGTCGCTATCCGACACGCACATACTGGACCAGTAGCTGTGGGAATGCGACAACTGGACAGTTACAATTTTGGGTATTTAAGGGCAAAAACCACAATTGGGGACTTGCCAAGCTTCTGCAGGTGTGGCTTTGATGTGTCAGAATAACCTGATTGCAGACAGTCAAGGACCTTTTATCTATCTTATCATCTTCCTCTTTTGGGAAGCTTAGAGGACCGGTTTCCTCTGATGTGACTCTCCTGTTACAGATACATTTATTTGGAGTCCATCTCTGGGTCTCCATGTCCTCTTTAATCAAGAGGAGAGGTAACTTAACAGAGGCTAGAAGTGTCCTATCATCTCCTGTGGCCTTTGACCTGGAAGCAGGAACCAAAATATTGGTCATCTTTTGTAATTCCAATGTTTCTAATTGGCTTTGACTCCTATATAAGGCTATTAACCACTCAGAAATTTTATATCTGATTAGTGAAATAAATTTAGATTAAAGAAGTATAGAAAATATCTGATTAATAAAACAGATCTGGTTAGAGAATGAAACAAAAGTTTAAAATCATTTTGATTAACATTTAGTTTTAGTTGTCAGGTGATAGGGTAAGTCATATCTGGAACATAGAGAGCAGAAACATTTTATCTTTAGTTATAAGTACAAGCAGAACTGTTAGAAGAAAATATTTTTTTATATTTTATTTATTCATTTTCAAGCAGAGACACACACAGAGAGAGAGAGAGAGAGAGAGAGAGAGAGAGAGAGAGAGAGAGAGAGAGAGAGAGAGAGAGAGAACACACACCAGGGCAACCACCCTGTGGGTCTGGCACACGTGGGTCCTGGAGAATTGAACCTGGGGCCTCAGGCACTGGAGGCAAGCGCCTCAACCGCTTAGCCATCTCTCCAGCCCTAGAAGAAAATATTTTATCAAGAGCTTTAAATCAATTTAGTTGATCCAGAAATTGTATGTCAGGAATGGACAAGACAGCATAACATTTTGGCATCCATTTTTGAAAATATCTTTGGCTAGTCTGTATACTTTTGCAGGTATCAGTTAGCCTGAAAAGTTGGAAACAGAACAGCAGAGTTTAAGACCTCTTTAAGCAATGAAGATTATTTGAACATGAGTTGTACCCGAAAGCAGGGAACATGTTTAAGTATCAATACATTTTTTTTTGTTTGTTTTTTCGAGGTAGGGTCTCGCTCTAGCCCAGGCTGACCTGGAACTCACTATGTAGTCTCAGGGTGGCCTTGAACTGATGGCAATCCTCCTACCTCTGCCTCCTGAGTGCTGGGATTAAAGGTGTGTGCCACCACATCCGGCTCAATACATTTATAAGTAATAAACTTAAGATGCTAACAAAACAAGTACTTAATAAAACAAGTACTTAAGTAAAACATTGACTGAGACTATTTGATTATATACAATTTAGGAATAGAGCAAAGCCCAGTTCTCTTTGAATAAATCAGCCTGATTTTAACATAAATTATATATTTTTTGACAGACATGAAATAATTTTATAAGTAAACACCTTAATCATTGACCCATTTTATAACTTAACACAAGGTCATATTTGTTTGTTAGAATATATAAAGGTCACATAAATTATATTAACATTATTTGTACTTATTAGGTTTTCTTAGAGCAGAAGAGTGTTCTCAGTTTTTCTAAAAACAAAATCATGATGACTAAATTAATTTATAAGACTTAGATGATAACCTCAGTGATAGATACTTGACAGAATCAGCGTAAGTAAAACAGGAACTATCCTAAAGTTATAGCTTTTTTAAATGATATTTAAATATACTTAATAACAAAATAATAATCCCATAAGGGCACAGAATATTTACATTGTAAAAGATAGCATTGGACATGGCAATGACAGATTGAACCAATACAAGGTTTAACACAAACAATGTATCATTAAACTCTATCTCCAGCTTCGTTACTCACAGTCTGGGAAAACTCCATCCTGTGTAATCTAGGGAGAATAAAGCTGATTTGAAGAGCAGGAAACCTTCTTCAGCATTCAGACATACTTTAAAAGAGTCCACAATCTTTTGGCTGTCCCCAGGTAGATCATTGGTCCAGTCTTAGTGGCTGTAATCTCTCATATAGTTGCAGCCTAACAGGCAGCAGTTTTATCCCAGAGATTTTTTGTTTGTTTGTTTTATTTCCATCTGTCCACACCAGTCCATTCTGCATAAAGCAGCCCTAAACAAGTTCTCAGGACACAGGGGGCAGAGCACAAGTCTCTTACACAAACTGATTCTGGCAAACTCCCAACAAAGTTTTTTCTCATCCTTATAAGCATTCAGAACATATTCATTTGTAGGGGACACCTGTATTGAACCATCACAGCCTGTCCTTGCCTCCCCCCAAATTAATAATCATACATGATGTAAAGTACAACACATTTAGCTTAACTTTAAAAGTCTTTACAGTTTTATCCATCCTAATAAGTCTGATCAAAACTTTAAGATTCAGTTTATTTTGTCTTCTGATTTAGTAAAAGTCTTAGTAGATGTACCCTCGGTGTCAAAAAGTAGATGAGAATATAGATCTATATATATTTAATTTTTTATTGTCTAAATTTATTTCTTTAAACTTTCTGTTTACATTTGTCCATATCATTATCTATATACTTTTACCTTAAAATCTATGTAACTGTTCTGCAATCTCTTTCTATCATCCAACACTTAACATTCAACATTAAAGTTTCCCTTCTGGTTTATCCTTCTAATCAGCTTACCTCATAACTACCATCAGAAATTTTATTAAAGCAAAGTCTTTTATATGACTAAATCACATGTTGGTCCCATTTTCTTATATTACTGATTCTTGCAACTTCTTTTAAGTTTTCTTTTCTTTTTTTTTTTTTTAAATATTTTATTTATTCATCTCCAAGCAGAGAGATACAGAGAGAGAGAGAGTTAGAGAGAGAGAACCAGGGCCACCACCTTGTGGGTCTGGCCCATGTGGGTCCTGGGGAATTGAACCCGGGGCCTTCAGCACTGGAGGCAAGTGCCCTGACCGCTGAGCCATCTCTCTAGCCCTCTTTTAAGTTTTCTGAAACACAATTACAAAATATGAAAGCAGGTTAGCACTTACTTTTGAATTTAGGCATAAATCTTTAAGTTGTTTTCTGTTAGCAGCTCAATAGCACCATAAAGAGATTAAAATATAGATTAAACAATTAAGACATTTTTATTATAAAGAGTTTTTATTTATATTTTTATAGAAATTCGTGATTAATCTATTTTTTTCTAAATCAATTTTCAGCCTCAGTTTTCATTGCCAGTCTGTACAGAGCACGAGAGACAAAAGAAACTTTGAAATAAATATATTACTTTTCTTAACCCTGAAGACCATAGAAGAATAGACTGGCATTTTTACAATTAGCATAGAGTCAGAAGCAGCTTTAGTGAAATATCTCCTCAGATCTGGCCCAAGTATTTTTTCACATTAAATTTAGGGGCCTTTGTGTAAACTTGTAGAGAGACTTTAAACTTGATTTTTCCTTGTTTAACCCTTTCTCCAGTACCAGGCTGTGGAGTGGTAAAACTCCCCAATTGCTTAATAAGGACTGTTTCCCCCTCCTCTTCTGTGACCTTGGGTCTAGCCAATTTCAGGCCAACCAGTCTATCATTTTTTTTAAATCTTTCTCTTCTGACAGGTATGTGGGGCTAAGAAATTCTGGCCTTGGGGTTTTTGATCTGTCTCTAGCAAATTTAGAGGGTTTTTTTGGTCAGGTAGAGTTTTGAATTTTCTTAGGACATTAGAGCAGCTCCCTGACAGAATCTTGCCTTTTTCCTGTCTAAACGTTTTCTGTTTTGAGACAGACTAAAGAGGAAGCTCCTGTTAAGGAGAAGCCACAGCTTTCTTGCTGCAATCTGAAAGTATAAAAACACAGTCTTCACTGGAGAGTGAGATCGGTATAGGTTATCAAAGATACACCATTCTGGATTACCTAGATTCTATTTATAGTAGCTTCTCCGTCAATCGCTGCAACACACACTGGCATAGCAGCTGTGGGGACACGACAACTGGACAGTTACAATTTTGGGCATTTAAGGGCAAAAACCACAATTGGGGACTTGCCAAGCTTCTGCAGGTGTGGCTTTGATGTGTCAGAATAACCTGACTGCAGACAGTCAAGGACCTTTTATCTATCTTATCGTCTTCTGGCGGAGTCTAGGGGTAGTAAGTTATCTTTTGGCACACAGGCATGTCTTTTATGAGAACATCTGTTTGAGGTCAGCTTTTAGCTAAGATGGAGGGCTGAGCGCACAATGGAGTTCTTATGGCTATTTTGATCCTTTCACTGCTTCCCCTGGATACCACCAGGTTCACTAGGCACTAGCCTCCTGCAGACACCACTACAGTTCTATTTCTTTGTGCTTGCCACACTGCTGTGAACCTAACAGTCTCTCAGAGACATTAGCTATTGAATGAGGAATGATATTCACCAGGCCATGCTTTGATTTGCTCTTTTAGTGGTTACGATGGGTAGCACTGATTTATCTTCACGCTCTCTCCTGTCACCCTTGAGACGGGCAGCAGACATTTGTGAAATAATTTTTCAGGACTCAGAGCCACTGTCCAGAGCTGTTGAGTGAAGAAATCCTACCTGCCCTAGTTGCCACATCAAATCAGTAGGTCCTGCTCTGATGGGTTTTGATCCTTTCATGGAAACTTCCTACTCCTGGGTCTTCAAAGTTCAAATCCAAGTAGGGATGGCTCTTGAATTTCAGAAAGTTTAACTCACACCTCTAACAAATTTGCTTTGTGTCCATCTGCAAGGCCAAAAACAGAGTTCCCTGATGCAGTTGTCACCAGAGAAGAAATGAGGACTTAAGTAAAACAATGAAGGAACTACTTGTCTGGTGAGGAGCACCAGGGCCCTGGCCAGGGTTGAAGGAGAGAAGAGCTGCAAAGCTAAGGGAAGGGTGCAGGAAAAGCTGCCAGAAGACATTATGAGTGTTTGTTTCCTAGCTCTGCTACTTGCCATTTGAATGGTTCCCTGTAGCTTTGAAGTTAACAGCCCCTGGAAAAGTGTTCACACTTGGCTTTCCAATCCACCAGACCCAAGGTCAAGTAAACCTTGTGGTGGGAAAGGTTTGCAAGAGGGGTTTCAAATGGTAAGAAACCGACCTAGGGTTTCTTTTAATGTATCTGAAAGAATACTCTATAAAAGACAAACAGTAATTCTGCAGGTAATTTGATACTCTTAGTAAAAAAAAAAGCACTTTTCAAATCATATAAATTAAGTTAGCAACTTACTGTGACATCTACTGATTGACATGATGTAATATAGTTAAGAAGAAAAAAGCTAATGGACAAATACTTGACCCTTCACAAAACTTTAGAAGTTTCTGAATGGCAGTAGGTAGCAAATTTTCTCAAACTCTAACTTACATATAAGTTTTTCTTTTTTTGAAAATTTAGGACATATTCTGTTATGTGACTGGGAATGTAGCTCACTTGGTAGAGTACTTTTTTTAGCATGCACAAAACCCTGAGTTGAATCCCCAACACCACACAAACTCGGTGTGGTGTTTCATGCCTGTGATCCCAGGGCTCAGAAGGTGGAAGCAGGAGGATCAGAAGTTCAATGTCATCCTCAGCTACATATGGAGTTTGAAACTAGCCTTCGATACATGAGACGAGAGAGGGGGGGTGGGGGAGGGAGGAAAATAAAGAAAGCAACTACCATAAAAAATTTTGTGATTCTGTATCTATACAAAGGGGGTATATGAAGTGATTACTTGTCTAACAAAAGACTTTAATCCCCTGTGCATATAACAATTGAGATCCAATTTAGATAAAAGTATTTTTTCATCTTATTTATTTATGTGTGTATGTATTGTAATGCTGGAACTCAAACCAAGGGTCTTGCACATGCAGGCAAATGATGTTACTGAGTTATACCCACAGATCAACATATTGTTTTTCCATTTATTTTTATTGTTTTACAATATTTTTATTTATGCATTTGCAAGCAGAGAGAATGAGGTAGAGAGGGAATGGAGGCACCAGGGCCTCCAGCCTCTGCAAATGAACTGCAGATGCATGCCTCACTTTGTACATCTGCCTTTATGAGGGTACTGGGGGGATCAAACCCTGGACATTAGGTTTTCAAGCACAAAATCAAGTGCTTTTAACTGCTGAGTCATCTTTCCTGCCCCTACTTTTATTTTTAAATCTCACTTTCAGGACCTGGAGAAATAGCTGCCTCAAAAAGTCTCATTTCCATAGATCCTTTTGGATTATAAAAATAGTGTTAACCTCTAAAAAGCATGTAAGATAGATATGACGATTGAAATGATAGTTTGGACTGTGGCCTTGACCCCTTCTGACACACCCCTCTGTTGGTCAGAGAAACCTGTGAGGTAGGTGAACAGGGACAGAATTCACCTCTCTTTGGGTTGCCTTTCACTTTTTGTAATAAATCATGGGAATATGCTTGTCATAAAATATCAAAATGATTCACAGTCAAACATGAAAGCCTCTCTTTCTCCTGCACCTCACATTCACAACTTCTACCCATCAAGTTAAAGATATTCTAACATTTCATAGAAAATAAAAGCAACCACTAAGGGATAGTAGCAATATTTTCAGCCTGGAAAAGAGGACCTCAAACCCATGTGTTAGAATTGTCCAAGTTTGCCAAAAATACAGTTTCCAAACCGTTCACGTCAGACCCACTGACTCAGAATCTCTAAGAACACAACACCTGATGCTAAGGAAATGGCTCTGAGGTTGTAGCTTACAACTGTGAGTGCATAATTTACACCCTACATGCAATTTACAGCCCAGTTCTTGGCAGTTCACACATAAAAGATGCCAGCTCAAAATCCACCTTGGCAGGAATCTTCAGGAATTCCCATGTCTGAGATTCCACATTCAGGGATGAAGAGATGGCGCTACAGGTATGTGCACTTCCTGAGCAAGAATGAGGGTCTTTGAGGGCCTGAAACCATCCAGTTCCAATCTCTAAATCCCATAAAAATAACCGGGCATGGCCACATGCATCTATAACCCCAGTGCCACAAAGGGAAATAAAGAGTGAGAGAGTCCATCTCAAGGAAAAGCAGGCAGAAAAGCAAGAGCCCAGGACACTGCCATAGTGGGCCCACCCTAACCCTAACCCACAAGCAAACCTCCCCTCCCCCCAGGGCAGGTGAGTGGGTGGAGCCCTGCAAAGACACATAGATGTGCACACACCACACACTCACATTCACACACTGCCTTACACACTCATACATATAAGCAAGAATAAAAGAAGGAAATGTATATTCAGCTCCCTGTAGCTCCTGAAAAATGGAAGTCTTCCCATCTTGCCATCAAAGGGTGGTTGGCCTCCTTGCTCACCTCAGAGAGATTGACACTGAGATTCTCCACTTCCTTCTGAGGGAAATCTCCCTTCTGGTCTCCAGATAACATTGAGCCAGACACAGAATCAAATCACAAGAGTCCACAGTCCGTTTCCCTAAGGCTGACTTATTTAATCTCCAGTGATACCAAATGGGGCTGCCTTTCATCTCGCCTCACCAGCTAAGCCAGGTCCAGCTCATCTCCTTGTCACACTCCTCTCTCTCTTCCCCCTAAACACCAGGTCTACTGGAAGAAAACCCCCTGCACCAAAGGGTACCACCATCTCCCCAAATCCAAGCTTAAATCATCTATAGAAAAAAAAAAAAGGAGTAGGTTGTATAAACTCGCTGAACATCACCAAACACATTGACTAGCTGCTCTCTGTGAAGCAAATTTCCTCTTGAATCAAATCTCAGGAATTTTTTCCAAGAGAAGGTCACTGAGGCAGAACCTGCCCCCTAGCATTCCCCCATTACAAAAAAAAAAAAAAGCTGAAACTTCTACTGTGAAGTATTTTTACCCCCTCACATTTCTTCTCCTGTCTTAAACATATGGAGTTCAGCTTGGCATGGTTGTGCACTCCTAGAACCCCAGCCCTTGAGCCACGGAAGCAATCCACTACATTGTGAATTCAAGGATGCCAGTTTACATGCGATCCTGCCTCAAAAAAAGTATGCATCCAGACGGCTGGGAAGATGGCTCAGTGGAAAAGACTACTTGCTGTCCAAGCCTAAAGACCTAAGCTTGACTCCCAGCACCCAAAATAAAAAGCCAAGCATAGCCACACACACCTGTCATTCCAGTACTGAGGAGAGAGGAGACAAGGAGGATGTCATGGTTTGATACAGGTGTCCCCCACAAACAATTGAATGTGTTCTGATCGATCCTCAGCTGATGGCAATTCGGGAATTAGAACCTCATTAGAGCTGTGTTGTCAGGGGGTGGGCTTATGGGGTTATAAGCCAGCTTCCCCTTGCCAGTGTTTGGCACACCTTCCTGCCGCTGTTTGCAGTGCTGTGGCAGAGGTGA
>PVHP010029841.1:0-21101 GCA_004024765.1 Zapus hudsonius
CCAATTCACATTGGAGCTATGAGACACCAGGAAGGAAAGATGAGAGAGGGTGGCTTATTAATTACAATAGCAAATGGCAGAACATACAAGCTCCCTCCAGGAATGCAGAAAATCCTCTGGAGCTTGTGAGGTAGCAGAGGATATGAGACATGGAGGAATTCCCAACAGGCAGCCTGGATTGAGGCTCAAGTGGCCATCAGTGCTAAACCACAAAGGAGAGGCGTTTGCGAGTTTAGGAACCCAACTGTTCTGCAAAGCCTGCCACAAAAAAGCCTGCCATTCATTCTGTCTGATTGTTTACGTGTGTGTCTCCCTCAGCAGATTTTGAACCCCTGGAGGACCAATATTATGCCTCATCTATTTTAAAATATCTACTGCCAGTTTGATCATGAAAATAACACACACTTCATAGAAAACCTAGGAAGTACAGAGAGCTATAAAAAAGAAAATTAAATCACCAGTAATCCAACCCTGCAGTGTTGGCCTGTGTTAATATTTTAGTATATTCTTTTATGATGTTTTCAAGGGAACTCTGTCCCTTTCTCCCTCCTTTTCCCTTCTCCCTCTCTCTTGCAATCCTGTCACATCAGAGCCTGAGCACTTCCCCACAGTATTTTCCTAAAGCATGGTTTTTAATGGATGCAGGGCATTCTGCGTTATGGATGAACTACAGTCCATCCTCTGCACACTGTCACATGCTGCACGGTACATCTTTGCAGAAGTGAATGGAAGTCAAGACTAAAGGGGAGGCTATGCAAACAAGCATTGCAAACCCTCTCCTGCTTTTCCCTGTATGTGCCCGCAGAACAGTAAAGAAGCAAATGGTCCTAGACTGTCTGGAGATTGCGGGGATGAGAACAAAGGAGCAATGGCATTTTTGAAAGCCTGGTGTCCATCCACAAAGCTGTGACGGTGCTGAAGTGGGTCGCTGTGGGACATTGCTGGGAATTTGCTCGAGGGTTGTTACCTTGGAAAGCCAGCAGCCAGCCAGGTCTCTAGGAGTAGCCATCCACTCACGAGACATCTATCTCCCCCTTTGTTGCAGAGCTCTTCCTCCAGCTCTGAGATGTGTTTACTGTCCCCTCTCTTTCTCTTGGGCAGGAGTTAGAGTCACATCCATTAGGAAGAGGAGGACATATGGGATGGGGGTTACACTGTACTGACCTCAAGAGTTTGTTAAGCTACTTGTTGTTTGCATGACTTTAGGTCAAGGGATTGATTCTCTCAGCCTCAGTTTTAATCCAGAGAATGGAATAGTAATAAATGCCCCACACAGTTCACATTATTTTTTCAAAGGGCTGCTGTCTCTCTGGCTCCAGCTTCTTCTGTCCTGTTTTTTGGTGTCAGCAGTTGATGGAATACCTGTTGCCATGTATGTGGCCCAACTTCCCGCTCTCAGCTGACAATTCTGATCTCTCTTCCCTTTGAAGTTCTCTTACCTCAGCCATGAGTCAACCTTGTCCTATCGGGAGCTCTCTTTTGCTCTGCTCACTTCCTTTGTCTCCTTGGCTGGCCCCTCATGTCAGGTGTTCTCCTCTCCTCTCCTCCCTTCTTCTCACCCTCTATTTTCTCTGGTCACTCTCCTCAACTCCAGTTGGATGGTTAATACTCAGCATGCACAAAGCTAGAATTCTTTTTTTTTTCCTTCAAGGTAAGGTCTCGCTCTATCCCAGGCTGACCTGGAATTCACTATGTATTCTCAGGGTGGCCTTGAACTCATGGTGATCCTCCTACCTCTGCCTCCTGAGTGCTGGGATTAAAGGTGTGCACCACCACACCCAGCTTACAAAGCTAGAATTCTTGATTCCCCCTGTAACACTGGTTCCTCCCTCAGCCTTGCATAGCTCAGCAAATGTGGCGCCCATCTTCCAGTCCTCAGTCTCTGACCCTTGGTCTCACTCCCACACCAGCTCTCAGTGAATCCTGACAGCCCTGCCTCTGACATACGGCAAGAATCTGACCACCCTCACCACCTCTGCTGTTTGCATGTTGGCCCATCCTCCTAAATCTCCTCTCTGCTGCTCCGTCTTAACCCACCACAAGAAATTCTGAATCCAGCATCCACAGTAATACTTTAAAATGCATATGATAGCACACCACTGCCCAGTTAGGAGTCTCCAATAGCTTGTTTCTCTCTCAGAGCAGTAGACAGGCCTCTTACAAGGGATGACAAAACCTTCTGTGATCTTCTTCCTCCTCCCTAACATAGTTAACTGAGGTCATCTCCTACCTCTTTCCCTCTCTCTCTGCTCCCGCCACATGGGCTTTTGCTGTCCTGCCCTCCTGCCGAGTGTGAACTCACCTTAGACTCTTTGCACTTGCTGGTTTCTCTGCCTGGAACACTTCTTCTAATGCAACCACAGGCCTTGAATCTTCCTCTCCTTCAAATACCCACACAAACAGTTCCTAATTAGGCAACATCAGATGGCCAATCTACCTCAGCTCTATCAACCTCATCCTTTCATACATGCATGGCCCACAAATTAATAGATCGAAACCAAATCTATTCTTGGAAGACACAACTGCTCAACTATTCTTGGGCATATTAGTGAAGAAAATGTCGGGTGGTCATAAGGGCTATAAATACAAGTTTTGTTTATTGTTTTCCTTCATTAGAGTATAAGCTTCATGGGGGTGGGGGCTTTGTGTTAGAATGGATGATCTCACCCTTTTCTGGCATAAATTGCCACCTAAAACAATAGCAGGCAAATGTTAACACTGTTAACATGATTCCTCACTCTGAGGTGTTCTTGGTAACAACTCTACTTGGCTGTTAAAGGCTCCTTCACTCAGCATATGTGTGGTCTTAACAATTGTCCTCCCCAAAACTGGGCTTTCAACTTATCAACGCTTCCATTCAACACATATTTTTTGGATACCGACCATGCACCAGACCCTGGTGGTCATGGAATGCACATTCTAGTGTGTTCTCTGTTCCCTTGGCAAGCCAGGCAGTGTGTATACCTCAACATCTACCTCCTCAGCGTGCTCCCCACAGCTAACCCTGAGCCAGTGCCAGGTCTTGTCACTCTCACCTCCCTTCCTTTCCCTCCATCTCCATCACCACATACCAGTCCAAGCCTCTCTAGTCTCTTTCCTGAATAAAGACGTCAGCTTCCTAATGAGACCAGCATCCCTTCCATTCCATTCTCCTGCTGCAAATCTGGCTTCCCTCCCCCCCCAATCACCACCACCAGCAAACTTGGTTGCAAATCCTTCAATGCCCTTCCCTTCTCCTTCACTATCTTAACAGCTACGATCACTTTCCCCCAATCCTTGTATGTATCACAGCCTCCTGCCAAGAGCTTGGCATGAAAACCTTCTCTTCCTCACCTACTTACTCATTCTTCCCATTGCGTTTCCAGTGAATCGTCCTCAGGGAAGGCTTTCCTGGTCTCAGATCTATATTCTCACAGGTCTGTAAACCACTTCTCTCAGTAACACACTTTCATCATGTGGCTAATGTCTCCCTTTGAGCTGCAAACTCACAAGAGCAGTGACATATCTACTGCATTTATCATTCCCTTCCAAGGTCTGGTTAGTATCAGACACTTAGTGGAAGAGCCAATTAGCAAGTAGATGAATAAATGAACAAATGAATCACAAAATGAATAGGCAGAAGGGGGAATCCAGTGAAATAATACATGTAAAACTCCAAGTATAACACTCCACATGTAAAAGATTAGACTCATTCGCTTACCACAGAGAATCCCAAGAACTTAGGAAGGAAACTGGTCAGAGCTGTCATCATTGTCTAACACTATCAGTGTTACCTGGTTCTTTTTGTTCTTCATTTCAGGGGCTATACATGATTTAGAGAAATCCTAGCGTCATCCGACCCAACTTCAAACCAAGAGTTTTCTAGGCAGAGAAAAGAGCGAGTGTGAAAGCAGATGTTCAGGGATGTCGTCAGGCCCCAGAGAACATGACAGGTAGCATGTCGGTAAGTAGTCAGATGCCACTTGGCATCTTGTTGATTTCCCAAGAGGCTTGGCAAGAGGATACGCTCTTGTGCTCAGGCTTAATATTCCGTGTCTCCTTCCTTACTGTAAGATGAAGCACAGCAAAACCAAGCAGTCAGAGAAACGTGTGGCTGGAAAATACATGGTGAGGGCCAGGGGCAAAAATGGACAGAGACCACAAGACCCCAGATTGACCTTTTAGCAGGATCTATGTGAAATCCAGCAAGTGGACTGGGCAGGACCTGCCTTGACCCTCTGATTCCCAACCTGTGGAAGGACAGTGGTATGTGTGTGTTGGGGACAGGGGAGGGGGGATTAAGGCACATCAGCTATTTGGTGGCATCTTACTTGGGAGCAGTTCCCAGAATCCAAGCCTCTCTAGCCTCCAGTGGCTGGCATGGCATGGGAAGGACAAAGGTGGCTTTCTGCAGGTCACTGAGTAAAGTGCCACCCACTCAGGAAGTCCAGCCCTGACTTGAAAGGGTAAAGAGGGGAGGAGGGTATAAAAGCATTATCACACCCCAGATGAAGGAGGTGGGACAAAGTTGAGAGTTCAGATTAGACAAAGGCATTGTTTGCAGGATAGTTCCTGCTAGCTTTTGGTGGTTGCACAAACAGGTGCTGCTTGCCTACTGCATTTCAGGTGCAGAGAAAGAAAGCATTGACACTGGGCACTGGGCACAGTTCTCAGCCTTGACCCCAGCCCACTCCTGCCTTGGAGCTCTCTAGGCCAGAGCTTACCCTGCCTCAGTTTCTCCCCCAAGAAAATAGAAGGACAGGGATTCAGCTACCTGGTGGCTTTATGCTGGAGGCAGAGGGAGCACTTGATGGCATACTGAGTCCACCTGCACTTGTACCAGGCCTGAAACACCTGGCCAAAGCCACTGCTGGCTATTTGATTCCAGTCTTCCTCAAAGTCGTCATAGGTGAAGATGGTAGGGTTGCCCAGCTGTTGCTCCATGGGGCCGGTGGCCATGGTGTCTACCCTGCAGCAGCCTGGTCCTTCCTGGCTCTAAGCATCGCAATGCAGCTGCAAGCTTGGTGGTTCCAGGGGCTTGGCTTCCTGCTCCTCAAGTCAGGTCATGGGTGGGGATGGTGAGGTGAACTCTCCCTCCTTCCTACTCTACCTTTGCAGGAGGGGAAATCTCAGCCACCCCTAGCCTGGTGCTCTGGAAGAGATAGAGAGAGCTGGGTCTGGCAAGAAAGGGTTCCTCTCTGCAGCACCCATCCTTTCTTAGTCTCAGGCACCTTGAACCCCCTGAGCTAGGGAGGGTCAGCAACCTGCAGCTGGAAGCAGAAGTCCAGCCAGAGAGACTGTCTTGTTTCATTGACTTCCTGTGTTAAGATTGACTGGCCTATGACTTCATACTGCTCATTTGGAGAGGACCTAGGCAGGATTAGGACTGACCTCTGTCCTGGGGAGTTGAAGGCCTGAGTCCTCAGCCCTCCAAAGCAATCATTTCCATAGGGCCTTTTCTGGCCCAAATCTGTCTGACTGGCTCACTGCTTCCTTTATTATTGTTGGGTGGGTTTGTTTACTTGTGAACCAGTCTTGACACACTCAAGTTCACCAAACAGGGTGCTGGAACAGAAGTGAAATGTCAGGTGGACTCCTGGGTGCAGGGAGTCCCTCTTCCTGCCACCACTCTGGGCATGGACCACAAAGAATTGGCTTCTCTTCTGGGAGCCTTCATGGGGAGGTGGATGCTTGGCCCTGTTACTAGGGGTGGCCTGAAAGGAGGCCCCAGAGAGCAACCTGGCCTGTTGGAGAGAGGGACAATAGGGCCATGAAGACCATATAGCAGTGTTGGGATTTCCAGGATTCATAGCTCAGAACAAAGACTTGGGACAGAGGAGGAAGACAATGTCCCTGAAGAGCCACAGCTCGGAGGCCATGCTGATGGGAAAAGGCAGCTGGATGGCAGGGCAGGTATCCAGAGAAACAGTGGCAGCATTGTGGGAAGGCTCCTTTCCTTTCTCTGACATGCGACCTTGGCCTTCCTGCACTGGGGGGCTGGCCAAGAGATGCAGGTGAAAAGGGCAGAGGCTTCCTGGTGCTGTGGGGTGGGTCTGTGGACTAGAGAATTGCCCTCTCATGACTCTCTGAGGTTTGGTAAACCAGAAGACACTGTTATCAGAGGGGACAGCAGGTCAGGATGAGACCACTGGCCTCCAACTGGGTGGGTGAAGATGGAGATAGTTCCCTAGTCTTGAGGAAGTATCACTCAGATGTGGACCTCAGACTTTCAATAAGTCCAGCCTAGGCTCCTGGGGAAAGCAGCAAGGGTGAACCACCTGAAGTATTTCAGCAGTTTCTTGACTTAGTTACACCAACAGTGAATCCCCAGGAATGGCAAAAACCCAGAAATTCCTAGTGTGGTCACAGAAGGGCTGGATGAACATCATCCTTGAAGGAGAGGACACCCAGGGCTCAGAGGCAGGCTGCCAAGTCCCAAATAAAACACCTCTGAGAGGTGTTCAGCAGGATGTAATTGTAGAGACATGCCAGAGAAGAGTGTTACCACTGAACCGCCTGTTGAAACAGGCCAGCTGTGCACACCTGGGGCTTCTGAGAAACCAGGCAAAATGGATATAGGAGTGCATTTACCTATAGTGAGTGAGTGGAGTGGCAAGGCTGAGCAGTACAGAAAGCTAAGAGTCTTTGGATGAATTCTAGAGGCAGGTGCTCTTCCTGGGTGCAGTAGGGTCACTGAGTCCAAGGACTCCTGCTCTCCTATGAGTCAGTGCTGTGTGTGTGAAAGACTTGGGGAAGAGAGAGACCAGAGACATCTGACTTCTCTTCAGTGGACAGTGCACTGAAGTCCCCTGCTGTGGCAGAGTGGGAAGGCTATAGCCAGTGAGCAGGGAGAAGAGAGCTGATGAGAAGCTACTTAGGTGCAGTCAGAATTGGACATAGTTAATGAGGTGGTTATGGCCCAACTGTGACTCCTGCTCTCCAGAAGGAACGACAAATGTGTTTTCATCATAGGGGCTTCCATCCCAGTTAGGCTCAGAGTCTTTTCTATTGTTGAATCCGGGACACAAAGAAAGGACGACCAACTCAAACTTTAGGCCAAATTAAAGCAAGCTGTATTGTGCACATGAGAGCTGAATTCAGCGACTGCCTCACCCAAAATGTAGGACTTTATAGAGGACAGCCAGGGCAAAGGAAAAAGAAGGCTTTATTTCTTAATACTTGGGTTTCCAAAGGGGCTTTGGCAGGCATAATATGGTAACAGTCAACATTCTAAGATTAATTGACGTACTATTTTGACAATGTATAAGACAAATTATGGTTAAAGTGGGGAGTAACTTAGTTTCCAGGAAGGGCTGGTACAAACATACTCAGGGGGAACCAGACACAGCAAGATCAAAGCACTGACACAAACCCTTTGCCAAGTTCAAAGAATGGAATGGTCAGATCAACAGAAAATTCACCATGGAAACCTTTTCTCCACCTTGCACTAAGATGGCTTCTACTCTTACGATGGAGTCAGGTTGACCAGGTCTATCACTATTGGCTGA
This sequence comes from Zapus hudsonius, assembly GCA_004024765.1. Taxonomy (NCBI): domain Eukaryota; kingdom Metazoa; phylum Chordata; class Mammalia; order Rodentia; family Dipodidae; genus Zapus; species Zapus hudsonius. Next base: position 7,488 of record PVHP010029841.1, read on the forward strand.
CATCAGTGCATTTTATTTTGACAAATAAATATGAGGATGGGAACCTTCTAGACTTGTAAGTACTAAGTGAATTTTGTGTGCATGGGCGTGACTGCTTTTTGGGAACTTAGAGGTTTTAGCTTGCCATCCCCAGACTCGTGAGCTGGCCAGCCTGTTCTATAATATAGTGGGTGATGCTGAAATCCAATGCAGCCTGTCTCAAAACCAGAATGACAAGTCGTTTTCATGCAGGGAAGGTCCCAGATCTACTTCCATTCTCCAGCAAGCAAGGGAGTCATTGGGGATACCTGGCCATGTCCTGTCAGGCTCCAAACTCTGCATGCTGAAGTGAGGGGAAGCCTGGCCACCATAAAGGAATACTGGGGCACCTGCCTAAGGGCTCTCCCTGAGAGAAAGGGAAGGGATGGGACAGTGGCCACAGAGATTAAGGCAGGGACATGTGAATCAGGCGGATAGGCATCTAGTTCATGACTTTATTTTCCCCCTTAAGTAGTTGTTGGGCCTCAGGCCATATGCCCAGAGCTCTTTGGGGTTTTCTGGCTGTAAAACAGAATGATTTGATAACAGTAATGCCCATCCTTTCGCACCTTATACAAAATTTAAATCCAAATGGATCATGAGCTTGAATATGAAATAAAACTTTTAGAAAAAAATTCTTTTTTTAGAAAGCATATTGCTATGTATTCTAGATTGGCCTTGCGCTCATCATGTAGAATGTCATAACCTCAAGTTCATGATCCCCCTACCTCTGTCTCTATGGTTAAGGTATGCATCACTACACTCAGCCCTGGGGGAAAGTATTCCTGACCTAGGAAAAGGCAAAAAGCTCTTAGGCTTAAACCACGAGCACAACCCATAAGATGAAAAATTCATCAACTGATGTGATGGTTTGGATTAGGTGTTTCCCATGAATGCGTGGGGCTTGAATGCTTGGTTCCAAGCTGATGGAAAATTGGGAATTGGAGCCTTGCTGGAGGAGGTGCATTGCTGGGGCAGGCTTACGGGTATCAAGTCAGCTTCCCCTTGCCAGTGTCTGGCTCTCATGATGTGGTGTTTCACCTGCTGTGGCAGAGGTGATGTCCAGCCTCTCTCTGCTTATGCCATGTTTTCCCTACCACCTTGAAGCTTCCCCTTGAGACTATAAACCAAAACAAATAACTTTTCTCCCTGAGCTGCTTGTGGTTGGTTGCTTTGTGCAACAAGAAGGTAACTGCAACCCTGGATGTCATCAAAATTAAACCCTTCCACCCAATGGAGGACCCTGTGAAGACAATGGGGGGATAAAGTACACACAGGAGAAGACATTTGTGAAAAACATCCTGGCATGTATAGTCTTCAAAGTTCATAGTAAAGGCACAAGCCCACAGGTGTCAAATTAGCACACAGAAGAAAAGACATAAACATGTCTCACTGGAGAGGATGTACAGGTGGCACACAGTACATGAAAGGAGGCTCAGTATCATTAGCCATTAAGAAAATGCAAATTAATGGGCTGGAGAGATGGCTCAGCAGTTAAGGCACTTGCCTCCAGTGCCTAAGGCCCCAAGTTCAATTCCCCAGTATCCACATATGCCCCTGGTGCTCTCTCTCCCTCTCTCTCTGTGTCTCCCTGTCTCTCTCTCTGTATTTCTCTGCTTGAAAATAAATACATAAAATATTTAAAAATAAATAAATAAATAAAAAGATTTAAAAAAGAAAAGAAAATGCATATTAAAAGAACAATGAGAAATCACCACACATGAATCTGAATGGCTAAACTTAAGAATAGTGACAATGCCAAGTGCCAATGAGGAAGTAGAGAAAACTGGTCACTCAGGCATTGCTGGTGGGACTATGCAATATTCTACAGCCGGGCAGTTTGTGATAAGATTCAACATATGATTAGTATACATCTTAGCAATTGTACTCTGGGGAATATGTCCCAGAGAAACAAAAGTCATGTTCACATTAGACACCTGTACATGAAGGCTCATTGCAGCCTTATATACATCAGCTAGATTGTGAACAGACCAGATGACCTTCAGCAGGTGAAAGGTTAAACACACCATGGAACCCTTGTCAGGAATTGGTAAGCATAGCTTAGGTGAATTCTAATGACAGAACAAAGCCAATTAAAAAATGTATCCATATTGTGTGACTCGATTATATTCTTTTCTCAATGTGTGTGTGTGTGTGTGTGTGTGTGTGTGTGTTCATGCATATGTGTGCATGTGGAAGCAAGAGGATAACCTTGATGTCATCCTCAGGAATAATGCCCACTTCTGATTGAGACAGGGCCTCTCATTGGCCTGGAGAGCATCAATTAAGCTGGACTAGCTAGACAGTGAGCCCCAAGGATCCTCCTGCCTCTGCCTCCCCAGAGTTGGGACTACAGATCTGTGCCTCCATGCTCAGGCCTGCATCTCCCTGTCCCAGTTATTGGTTCCTTCCCACACTGAGCTGTTGACCAAAGAGACCCATGAGATCCCCCCAAAATGACAGATTTCTGTCAAAGCTCTTGAATACCTGTCCCAGGCCTAAGGTAAGACCCTATTGCTGAAGAAATCACAGAGCATCATCAAACAACACCAAGAGATCCTGCTAGATCCAGAATGGTAACCTGCTCCCAGAAGGTGTTGCATGAGCTGCCAGAGAAAATTGGTCAATGATATTTGGAGAAAGAAGAGACCACTGATATACAATATAGACAGTTGTCATGAGAATGCTGAACACACAGCTGTATGGAAGAGACCAGTAAGTCAAGAAATGCTCATCTGTGCAATAGTGTCACTAAACTGAGGAGGGTAATCAATAGCTTACTGATTTACTAAGAGATCTGTTCAGTGAGAAAGAACCCTTAACTGGAACTGGGTTCCACGGCAAAATCCTATGGGAACCAAGAACTCAAGGTCCTAGTGGAAATTCCCACTACCAGAGAGCAACAGAGATACTACATTAGAATCTAGCCAAAATAGCAGTTTTGACTCATTTAACCTATATTGATCTCATTCTGTGATGGAAATTCTGTTTGTATTTTTCAGAAGGCATTGAGAGAGCCAGGGACAATCCAATTCCACCAACAAGACATTGGATGATGGCTGACATCCTGGCAGGAGACAGACCTGGCCTATCACACAGGGCCCAAATGAAACCTATGAGAACGTGATGAGATAAATAGGAGACCAATCACCACAGCAAGTCTGATAACCCATGAAAGGTCAATGGAGATAGACATCAAAGATACCCAACACAACCCAGGGCAAAGATCCAGAGATACTTAAGATCTCAACAACAAAGCTGACTCAAAACTCACCCACTATGACTCAGGGAACTGAGTGGAAGAGGGGGCGGAAAGAATGTAAGAGCCATGTGGGGGAGAATATCCAGAGACGTTGCCCCCCTCAGCAACAATACACAAAGGGAGAAGAAAAACAAGAGAAAGAAAAACCAGCTACCTCTGTTGCAATTCATATCCCCCTAGCCTAAGGACAGATCCAGTATGCACACGGAGGAAGAACCCCAGTGGGTATGGGACAGAGAGGAGGGAAACGGGGACACCTTCACAAGATTTGCTCATAGAATGTATATACTTAGTCATAATAAATATATGAAAAATAAAAATAAATAAGTGAATAAATAAAGAATATTATTTACTTATTTATTTGCAAGCAGGGAGGGGGAGAGAGAGAGGGAAAGAGAGAAGGAGAAAGGGAATGGGTACACCACTAGGGCCTCTTGCCACTGCAAACAAACTCCAGGTACATGGACCACTTTGTGAATCCGGTTTTATAAGTAAGATATAGGTTCAGTGGTACATGCCATGGGTAGAGCATGGGTAGAGATGAGCATTTAAAAGGAAAATTGAGGAATTTGGTTTTTTTAAATTATTTATTTGTGAGCAGAGAAGAGAGGGAGAGAGTGTGTCAACATAGACACACCAAGGGCTTTTGCCACTGCAAATGAATCTTGGGTGCAACTTTGTGCATCTGACTTTATGTGGTTACTGAGGAATTGAACCTGAATCTTCAGGCTTTGCAAGCAAGAGACTTTAATGGCTGAGCCATCTCTCCAGCCCAAAAAGTTTTTGTGTGTTTGTGAGAAAGATTTTTTTTTGTGTGTGTATTTCCAGGTAGGGTCTCACTCTAGCCCAGGCTGACCTGTAATTTGCTATGTAGTCTCAAGCTGGCCTCAAACTCACGTAGATCCCCTAGTGCTGGGACTAAAGGTGTGCACCACCACCCCAGCCTGTGAGAAAGTTTTTAAAATGTGTATAAAGCTGTCGTTATCCTCCTCTCTTATCTTGTATGTCTTGTCCTCCTTCCTATTAACAGGTAGTTTTACCTTTTCAGATGCAGAAGGTTCCACAGTGGATGAAAGAAAGTGATATAACACTGACCACAGAGGGCATTTGGGTCCATGTATACACGGGAGCACTCAGGAAAGGGAGAAGGACACGGTGCTGGGAACCTGGAGGATGAGAGATGAGCCAGCTGGCTCCCTCTCTGACTCCATACTCTCACCAGGGTATTGGTCAGATCAGTTGGAAATTACCAACAGAGTCTCTAGGAGACTGGTCCCAGGGCTCCCACAGATAATAATATCTGTAAATCTGCCATCTTATATAAAATGGCACAGTGTTTGCATATAACCTACATATGTCCTCCCATATCCTTTATATCATCTCTAGATTACTTATAATGCATAATTTAATATATATGGCATAGAAATAGTTGGGCTATTGTACTTAGGTGTAATGCCAAGATAGCTTAACATGTGCAGTATAAACATACTTTAAAAATATTTTGACTCATAGTTGAATGCATCTGCAGCTGTAGAACCTACATTCAAACCCATGAGGCTATGGGGGACATTTCACTTTCATATCAGCACAAGGGGCAAGCCAGGAATGTTGTCAGATCATTTCTGCAATAGGCAGGGCATAGATTTTACCTCTCATATATGGAAACGAATGTTCTCTTTAAAGGGCTTCGTGATCAAAACTATCTTGATTGTCCAGAAGCAAATGTTGAAGCCCTTAGTTTTAGGAACTACAGTTCTTCTTGTCAAAATTTTGTTCTCTGTACCGTTTGATGCTTCTGACTCTGAGTTGAGTCCATGTGAAAACAAGAAACAAATATCTCAAGAATCCGAACACCTCAAATGCCTCAGAAGAAATGCTTGGCAACAATTGTGGCTTTTTTCCCTTTGTCTTTATTATCCATAATTACATACATTGTGTGAGCAAATCTTATGATGGTAGTAGCCCCATTACCCTCCTCCCTGTCCCCAGGCTTTGATGGCATCCATCCAACACTGTACTTTGCCAGAGAACCCCAGCAGGTCATGTTCAGTGCTTTCTCTACGTGCATGTGCTGTCAGCCATCTGGTCACAGGAAAGTGACTAATACAGAGTTGACCTGCAGTATCTCTCCCAATCCTCTTGACAACACTCTCCTTGAGGAGCTATTATTATTACTGTTTTCTATAGGTTAAGAGGCATCAAGGATCATGCAGTCAACAATTAGATGCCCCAGGACTTGAACCCAACTTGGCTCTTGCCCATAACCCATAAAACTCTAGTATGAATGATCGCATCAGCCCCAAGCAACAGGATTGTTTGACCTAAGTCATCAGTACAGACTAGTGATATAGCCCATTCTCCTTCAACCTAGAAAAAAGAAGAAACAGCCCCCCGATGTGGGTGAGGGGTGGTATGAGTTGGTACTGACAAGACAGAGCTTTGACTAATTGTGCTCACTGAGACTCTGCCAAAAAGTGTGCCTGAGGAAAGATCATTGTTGGTGTAGTCAAATTTGGCCTCCAGAGGTGATCCAGTGAAAACACCTTTGTGTTTCTTCTATTTTTTTCCAGAAAGAAAGGAAACTATATCTGGAACTATTAAAACCCTTTTCACCAGTAAAAGGAAAGTGACATGAGTGATAGTAGATTTCCATTTGAGACTGAAATCTGGCATATGGAGTGCTGAGCTGAAGGAGGGCTGGGCTAGGTAGTGTGTCCTGTGTACTTCCTCCAGCTCTGAGCTACACTCCCCTCCTCCAGGAGTTATTTGGGATGATCTAGAAGAGAAAGGAGTCAATGGTTGGTCCAGAGAGCCAGGAATCAGAAGCAATTTAGAGAGAACTTTCACAATGGCCAGCCTAGAGTGAAATCTGCTTATTCTCACCTACTTCAAATGCTACACCACCACACCTACTTCTAGTGGTAATGATGAAGCTAAAATAGTCACTTCTGTTTAAGTTCCCATTATCTTCCAGGCTGGGAATGGGATGAAGAAGGTAGTCTGTCTCCTCAAGGAGCTGCCAGTCAAGATGGAGGAGATGAACATGCCAGAGAATCACACCATTGGGCTTAGTGCAGGGTTTGTGATGCAGAGACAGAGCAAGGGATACTGGGATAGGGGAATTCTTCCTGAAAGAAGTGATATCCCTGTCCTATATGGGGAGGATGCTATGGTAGCCATGAAGAGGATCTGAGAATGGTATATAGCTGTTAAGACATTAGGTTGGGAGAAATAAAGGAGCCAGGAGCAAACAGGACAGGTGCACCTAATATTTGATCTGATACTGAAATTGCTGGCAAGAAGAACTTGAGCAAGATAAAAGGGAATCAGATTTATGGGCAACAATTCAAACTAGCTTAAGTAAAAACTGGATTTAAAAAAAAACTGTATTTATTGCTCCATATAAAGCTTCGCTAGTCATTCTTTAAACCACGGTGACAGATTCCCAAGAGAAAAGGCTTAGATTAGGAAAGATTGATTTTGGTTTATGATTTCAGAGGTTCTGGTGCATGGCCATCTAGCTCCATTCCTTATGCATGGTGGTAGCCAGAGCTGCTCACCTTGTGCTGTCTAGGAAGCCGAGAGAGAGATAGAAAATGAGCATGTGTTTAGCAGCAGGTTCCCTCGTTTGCCCTTTTTGCTCTTTCTGGGCCTCCAGCTTATTGATCATGCCACCCATGTTCAGAGCAGATGTTCACCTTCAGCTGCTGTGCCATGTGTCTTAGTTTCTTAAATTATCATGGTTAATTTAAGGTTGTTAGCATGATGGGATTTAGAATCATCATGGAAACAAACCTGTGGACATACCTCTAAGGAAGTATCTAGACTAGGTTAATTGACGGGGTAAAACCCACCCTATATGTGGTAACTCATGCAGGAAAACCCACCTACCATTGCATTCTGCACATTGAAGAGAACAATAACCATGTTCAAGAGGATACAGGACAAAACAATAACCAATGCTAGAACAGCTGTTCAGCAAATGAAGATCAAGAAAGAACTGAACTTCACACAATCATCAATATTACAGCAATTAACACACACTTTTTTTTTTTTTTTGGTAGGGTCTTGCTCTAGCCCAGACTGACCTGGAATGTACGATGTAGTCTCAGGTGGCCTTGAACTCATGGAGATCCTCCTACCTCTGCCTCCCTAGTGCTGCTGGGACTAAAGACGTGCACTACCACGCCCCACTATACTTTTAAATAATAACTAAATGCTAATGATCTTAACTCTGTCGTCAATTGGCAAAGATTAACAGGCTCGATCAAAAACACAGGGTTCCTACTTTCAGTTAAGATGGTGGAATTAGAACCTCATCAAAAATGCCAGGTGGCTGGCTACCAGGGAATTGGTTTCCTTCTAGATTCCAGCACAATCTCTCCCACATCAGCCAGGGTCCAGGTGAAACGAATTGGAGAGGTGAAGCGAAAGTGCTGCTTCCGTGGCGAGCCTGACAACCTACAACAGGATGATGGCAACAGACATCGAAAACACTCAAAACGTACAGAATATTCTATCTCTGGTAGTTGGAATGTATGTTCCCTACTGACCCAAGTGTTAAAATTTAACTTATAACTTGGATTTCCAGCTGCCTTGTTGGAAGAGGAGTCACTGGGGATGGATTCTGGGGTCCAGCCCAAAGGTGTGTTTGGGGGTGGATCTGAATTGCAGCCCAAAGTTGTGCAGAGAAATCCAAGCTCTGGTGAAGTTTTGTGCTAGCTGATGTTTGGTGTTTGCTGGTGGCTTGGTTTTTCCTCTGTGCTTGGATTTATGGAAGCAGCTTTTTCTGCCATTGATGAAACTTCCCCTTGGATCTGTAAGCTTGTAATAAATCCTTCCTCCCTTGAACACCGCCTGGTTGGGTATTCTTCCCAGCATCATGGAGCTATTTACAACACCATCCATATTTTCAGTGGCTCATGGAATCTTCTCCACAATTGATCACATAATAGACTAAGAAACAAGCCTTAAAATAATACAAAGAAATTGAAGTGATCTCTTGTATCCTATCAGATCACAGTAGACTAAAAGTAGAAATTTTTAATAAAGAGAATACAGATCCCACATAAATTCTTAGAGATTGGACAACAGACTTTTGAGTGAACAATGGGTTATTCAAGAAATCAAGGAGGAAATTTAAAAGTTCCTAGAAAGAAAGACCACTGCCCAGTCTAAAAGATGACAGCAAGTCAAAGGCTAGACTCAAAGCAGCAGGTTAATTGTATTCAGGAGCTTAATTAGATCAACCTGGGGCTCTTGTCTTTTGGTTCATGCTGGTTCCAAGGTTTCTTCAGAAAGAGCTGTGGTGCACAGGGCACCTTCTAGCCTTGGGCTGCAGAGTATCACCCCCCCCACCCTGCAGATAGGGTTTTCTTTTTTCAGTGTCCTCAGAGATAGCAGCAAACAGCCCAGCTATTCGAAATGTCTGTATTGCAAAAACAAATTCGTACTTCAATTCCTGACCTGAATTTTGTGATTACATTAGTTCCAGGAAGTAAATAAAAAAAAAACACATGTACTTCTTTGTTTCTCTGGAAGCTAGATGTGTAGTGTGATCGGAGGGGTTTTTCTTTGTATATGATGTGCTGAATGGTGTAACACACTGCTTAGCACACAGTGAGAGCTTGATAAATAGCCACTGAATGACTGAACATAGAACATTTCAGGACACACTGTCATTTCAGTAACCTTGGGTGGGTAGCTGCTCACATCCACACAGACACTAGGCTTCTGCCCATCTGAGGAAGGACAGCAGTGCCTGGAAACTGAAACATCTTTATTTGTGCAGAGAGAGAACCCTGGCCTCTGCATGCTCCTCTCCACCGCACAGCTCTTCTCCTATGCTGAGTTCCATCAGATGGGAAGGTAATCCTTTGCAGTGGGGAGATTTAAGATGCATCTAACAGACTGCTGCTGGATTAACATGGCTTTCTGCTAGGACCTTAAAGGGGTTAGAGTTTTATTTTTTCCCTTTAATGCTCAGGGAGTGAGGGAAAGGACCAGGCTAGTTGACTAGTGCTGCAGTTTGGACTGGAAAATGAACTGAAGGAGAGACAGGGCAGGACAATGAGGGTCAAGGTAAAAGCTAGGCTTTCACTGTGATGCAGCCATGATTTCCTTGGGAAATTCTGGACAAAACATTGCTTCTCTAGGCCTCTCTGTCCTTAGCTTCAGATAGAAAATAATGGAACCTGCCTGACAGGGGACATTGTAGAGATGAAATGAGTTCATTGCCATGAAGAGCTTTTGAAGAGCTTAAAAGTGTGTCCCCATGTGAGGCTATTATAATAACCTGTGCAAGGCTGCCATTGGTCCCTAACCCCAGGACTCTGAGATTTTTGAAGGATGACCTGAGGTTTTCACTTGCTTACCAGCAGCATAATGGGACCGTCCCATTCCATGTCATGCAGACCTTGTGAGGGAGGATCAGAGTGGCAGCCACATACATCCTAGGAACACAGACACAAGTGATCTAACTGTAGTTTTGGGAGGCAAGGGAGAAGATACCAGGATGGACAGACAAGCCACTATCACTGTGTGTACTCAAGGACACTCAAGGTCATGCCCTCCAGGTGACTTGTCCTTGGAATTAAGGTTATTAAACCCTTTCAATCTGTGTCCAATTCTCTTTTTCTTGTCCATAAGATTTTTTATAGGAGAAGAAATCTAAGTTCTCAATGAATTTAAATTCTAGCTGGAGAGGAAACAGAAAAAGGATTTTATAACAATATTTCAAAGAGCAGTATGCCACAGATATTCAGAGAAAGGGCAGATCGAGAGGAGCTGGAGTGGAAAAATTAGCAAGGGAGGGGGGAGACAGAGCTCACACCACTTGCTGACCCTCTCTGTGCCTCAGTTTCTTCATCTTTTGAGGAGCAGTAGCACTGTGCCCACTTTGTAAAGCAGAACCCATAACCTTCTAAGTGTTTTAACAGATGGTGTCTATCACTTGTTATGTTAAAGAAGACATGAGATGGCATTGAGGGATCCAGGGACAGCAGGTATAGGAGACCTGGGGGTGAGCAGAATATATGCTAACAAGCAATGACAAACTGTTGTGGAGAAGAGAGGATGTGGTGAGAAGCTGTATCCTCCAACAGGCTTCCATGGAGTGCTGGAACATGACAGTGAACCCCAAGGTATGGAGCCCAGAGTTGAAATAGAAGATGTGTTGGCCCAAGAAGAAACCTGAACATGTCCCTAACTCCAAACTCATCCAGGTTACAAAGGCCATATAAAATTTAATCAGTATTTTGTGTAGGGAAAAGGTAACTTAAGGGGCAATAATAGATTGAATTATTCTAAATTATACCTAAAGCTTATGATTCATAGCTTTTACTCATTAACAGTATAAAGGCTTCATAGACTTCTTATGGTAGTTTAAAATGCATGTGCTTTCTCAGCAGCACTTTAGGAATTAGACAAGCTGCATGGTCTCATTACCCTTGCACACACATTGTGCGGCACACACAGGGAAATTGTGAGAAGGTGCCTGAGAAGGGGAGGGACACACTGAAAGTGGTGTTTAAGAGGATTACTCTGGCTGTAGAAGGCCGGGTAGCATAGGTCTCCAGGGAGGTGGGGAGATCAGCTAAGAAGCTGTTGCAGTCATTTGAGTGAAACAAATCCAGTGTTTGTCTTTTTCTTATTTTCCTCTGATGTTGACAAGAGTGCAACATCTTGTTCAGCAACATTTAATACCTCTGAATGCTAATTTTAATCCTTGCTGTTCTCCCAAAATCTTCCTCCCCACCTGCATTCCTAGCACCCCGCCCTTCTGCAGGCTCATGAAGGCTGGAGAGGAACTTTGAGCCTAAACTCTGATCACTGGGCCGGCTGCCTCCCTAGGTCGCCTGGTCTTTTGTTCTTGATGTTCTCTGACCCTTAGGAGTTCTTGTTGTTGCTATGGTTTGTCTTGCCTTTATTTCATGTGTGGTGTGTGCATGCATACTTGCATGTGTGTGAGTGCATGTGAAGGACAGAGGTGGGTGTTGGGTCTTCTTGATTGCCTTCCACTTATTTATTGAAGCGGAGTCTCTCACTTGAACAAAGCACTTGCCAATTCTGCTAGTCGAACTAGTCAGATTGTCCTAGGGATTTCCTGTCTCCATCTGAGTACTGATTACAGGTGAGCCACCATGCCCACCCCGCATTAACTTGGGTGCTAAGGATCTCATCTCCAGTGCTCACACTTGCCGAGCCATGTCCCTAGTCCTGGAGCAGGGCAGGGTGGACATTGAGGATCACTCACCTGGATCTTCTTTATTGTAAGATGAGAAGGTATAGGCTAGACATTTCGGGTCACTGAATTGCATTAAGCTAATGAGATCGATGGATTCCAACAATGCAGATCCTGGAGAGATGAACCCTGACCACTTCTTGGCATGGTCATCTAGGGGTCTTTTACTTGCCAGGCATTCCAATAACGCTTACTATCATGTCATGCATTTGATCCAGCCTAAACCTCCATCACACCTCATTTTCATGTGAAAATTCATCTTCTGGCTTCAGGGAGAGATGAGCAGCGTGAGCGTGTATAGTGTGCAGGTGTGCAGTGTAGCTGGAAAGGAAGGAGAGGTTCAGCTGAGCAGATGACGCTGCTGAAGATTAAGGTACAGACATGAGGGTGGAGGTGGCACGGGACAGCGGATGACGCTTGGGCTGAGCTCCATCACACTTCTGGCAGACAGTGCTAGTCACACAAGGCAATTTCTTGGAACAGGCCCTGACAGGAGACCAGCTCCTGATCTGGAGAATGCCTAGGCTGTGGGTGACTGGTAGAGATGCTCAGCAGCCCAGAGCTCCCCTCTGCTCTGCTGGCACTCAATGGGCTACCTCCCCACCCTGCCAGGGCTAAGTCCCAGAGAGTGGATGAGGGCCCAATGCCTCCTAGAGGGACTCATTCTTCATTTTCCCATTTGGAAATTGAGATTAAATTGGAGGTTTTATGGAAAAGAAATACTACCCAGTTGACATTTGATCACAGATGTCAGTCTTGCCTGCCATGCAGAAGCTATATGACCAAGAGTTGAGGAGGGGTGAGTGAGGGTCAGTGGGCATGGGGAGGGAGGGACTTGAGGAGATGATACTGTGATGGGTGTGTTGTTGGAGTGACAGTTACTGGAATCAACAGGTCTTCCTGGTCTGAAACCGAGGGCAAATATAACAAGTACCAGAGAGCATCTGTCATGTTTGATGTTGGGACAGAAGGCTGATTTGGTTGTTGTTCAGGCTTCTGGCATATGGGAGAGATCATTCTTTTCTTATGTTGCCTGGAATCCTTGCATGGTAGTAGATGTTGGAGGGGGAGCGGTTCACATAACAAGAACACGAGCATGGAAGACATTTCTTCCCACCCCTACTTCAGGAGCAGCTGACTCTTCTCCAAAGTGAAGATCAGGGTTCTCTCTGCAGGCACTCCAAGGCTCAAATAACAAAATCTGACATTTTCCACTCTTTGAGGATGAGATTATAACAGTCGTTTTCAAAAGGCAGGAAGAAGTGCACAGCAGGAGGAAGAAGGGTCTGAGCTTCCAGTCAGGCACCAGCCTGTTGCTTCTGAACGCAGGGGGCAGTGGCCATTTCCAAAGCTTCAGTAAATTCTCTGCAAACAGCAGGCTCTGCAGCCTCTAATTTTCTCCTGTGCTCTGCTTAGCATCAGTCAATCTCCCCTTACAGTTTGATAGCCTCTTAAAGGGCATTTGTTTGCATGAGGGAACCAAGTTCAAGTAAGGTCTTGGCTTCTCTGTGGCCTGTCACCCAGGGACTGTGTTAGGTCCCATCGGAGTGTATCTTAGTGCGTTCATGCCAATGATCCCAGAGGGGAGGCTCTAGGTTAGTGATTTTCCTCTAGCTTCCCCCAAAGTGCTAACTATCTATTTTGGTTTTAAGAACAAATTTCTGAATTTAAGCCAATGGTTGCCTAACCAGTAAAGAATTTTCTTTTGGTATGTTGGATATAATATCCCTGAAGGAGGAGTGTCTGCCTTCGTACACATTTCAGAAAATGCCTGGCTTTGATTCCTTAAAGGACATGAGTGTATCCATTCCCAGATCCTCAAACTTAATGTGCGTATCAGTCAGTGCCTCCAACCTCAACAGGGAGTAGCAGTATACTGTCATTCCAAAGCACCTTTTCAATTAGCTTTCTGTTGCTATAACAAATACCCAAGACAATCAATGAATAAAGCCTGAAGTTTTTTTTTTGGGGGGGGTCACAGTTTGGGGGCTTCCAGTCCATGACTGGTAAACCTGACTCTTAAGCCTCTGCTAGTGATGCTTCATCTCATGGTAGGAGCAGGCTGCAGAGCACACTGTCCACCTCATGGCTG
>PVHP010029842.1:0-22101 GCA_004024765.1 Zapus hudsonius
GTTGTTAAGAGTACATTGTTTGTCCCTATAAAAGCCAGGTCTTTTCAGAGAAAGTCATTATATAAAATAATGCTGGCAAACAATTTCTGTAAAAAGGTCATATAATGAATATTTTAGGATTTATAGTTCCAATTATTTAGCTCTGAAGAGCTGATAAAACATGGAGGTGAGTATTCCTGTATTTCAATGAGCTGTGTTTTCACAAGACAGTTGCATCCAGGTTTAGGCTCTTTTCCTCAATCTGTAAAGACTTCAGTCTTCAAGTATTGCGCTAGGTGTGGATGGTTGTGTGCCTCATTGGGAACATGGAAAACAAAAATGCTTGAGCTTAAATATTAGATTATATTATTTGTTTAGTGTCTGCAGATGATCTTTCTGAGAAATGTATGATTTACTGCACAGTGGTTGTTTCTATGTATGTGTCTGTGTGAGAGAATTCCTGCAACTCTGGAAGAGGGAATAACCTTAAATATAAAATACTTTCCAAATAAACTTTATTTGACTAATATAATACTTATACTTTAAGAAAATCACCTTACCTTATGAAACAGAATATAATATAGTTTATTGATTTGTTTTACATTAACTGGCTTGAGTAATTTTGTCAAAGACAACCTCATCTTCTTGTTTTCATTTGTATTTTACAGACATCCATCGTTTTTGATGCTTTCTTTCATTATACTTTAATAGAGTATAATAAGAAGTAGGTTACATACATGGTTTTGGCTCAAATAAACAATCCCACCAACACACATGTGCACACACACACACACACACACACACACACACACACACACAGACTAGCACACAGCCCAATCTCATAGGCTATGGAGGACACACTTAAGACTTTCAGAGGAGAATGCACTGAGCTCATAGCCACCTGGTAGCACTAGCTTTTTTATTCATCTGCTCAGTAGGTCAGGTATGAGATCATGTTTGATTCCAGTTTTTTTTTTTTTTTGTTGTTGTTGTTGTTATCAGGCACTCGTTCAATTTCCTACCATACAATTCTAAAGCCAGCTAAGGACTTTCCTATCACCATAGAAAGATGGGGCCTACTGGATTTCCTCTGCACCTAGGCAAAACTCTTGTCTTACTTCCTGAACTCTCCCCATGGCTGTTGGAATGCCTTGACTAGCATGTAAGGTTAAAACTCAAAGACTGTGTTTTCTTGGCTTCTGGGAACATGGTAATGTCTCAGTCTAAAAATACTTCAAGGAATGGATAATGGAAGATGGAAGCTTCTTAATTACTCATCACCCACCTCTTTCACAGACTCCGAGAAGAATCAGAAATCCACACATGCAGATTTTGGTCTTCTGGAATTCGTGTGCTGGACAAATAAGCATGGATTCAGTACATGCAACTGAAGATACCATCTAGAGCAGTAAGCCAAGTTTTATGGACTATTCTGGTGAGAATTTGAAAACGCTAAGTATAGAGAAAATTGTATTTGGCATCTTGGCTTATGAATTTTCTAAGGGGAATGAGAGACTACTGAGAACTTTATTGGAGCTGCTTTGCTGGTGTAAGGGCTGGATCCTTTCTATGGCACATGACTGTGTTTGATCAGGGTTGAATTTAAGTAATAGACTGATGGACTTGGCTAATGATAAGGAACTGAGAATTTAAGACTTAAAGTTGAACAAATACAAGAAAGTTTAACTTACAGGCACAGAGACTGGCTTAAGGTTACTGAAGCTGCTATTGTCAATGCATTAACAATCCTAAAGAAGTTAGCCCAACTACATTACATTGAAACAATGAAGAGATGCCTGAGTTGTGTCCACCAAGGAAGAACTGAATGAAGAAAGACTGTGCAAACTCTTTTGGAAGGAAATAATTGAAAGGAAGGAAACTGCTCTTCAAGATTTTGGGGTTCATTCCAGTGGCCCGTGGTTCTGACGCTAAAGCTCCTTGCTAAAATAGATTGCATTAAGCTTGTTTGAATGGATAAGCCTATTCTTACATTATTTTCTTTATAACTTTCAAGTGTGTCATGTTGTTTTGGAAAATAGATATTCACCCTTCTAAAACATTTTGCATATTTTATTACATTGCACTCATATTACCATATAAAATTATATATTTCATTTATTATAATAATTTTGCGCATCTGTCAAGGAAAAAATAAGATAGAATGCATTAATTCTTGTTTTTATTCCAAATAGAAAATTTTAACTGTCAAACCTGCTGTGTGGGTGTAGTAGGGAACACTAGTAAATGATGTATATGGCTTGGATTGAGAAATAAAAGAGCATTCATCCAAAAAATAACATTTTGTCTAAACCAGTTTTCTAACACACAATTTGGCCATTGCTAATCACACAGGTCATGGCAACCTTTAAGTTATTCTCCATATGACTCACATTTAAAGAATCCATTCTGTTTTAGTTTACTTTATAATGTTGATTACCAAATAACATTCTAAATCTTTTCTGTCATTGTTATTTTTGATTCATTAAGGTATAAGGTTTATTGGAACATGTTTTATCTTGTTTTCTAACATGTATTGATTTATCTTGAGAAAGAGAGAGAGCGATAATTGATGCACCAAGATCTCCTTCCACTAAAAACAAACTCCAGACACAAGTACCGCTTTTGGGCATCTGGATTTACTAGTATTGTGCAGAATCAATCCAGACTATCAGGCCATCAGGCTTTGAAAGCAAGTGCCTTTAACTGCTGAGCCATTTCTCCAGCCACACTGTCTTTTTCTTATTGCTATTTCTCAAAACCTAGACCTATGAATATTGTTGAATATGGAAATACAGAATGCAGCTAATCATTCCTATGTAGTAAATGAATGAAACTTGATTTCAGAAAGTGTCTATATTTTTCTAAAATAAACTGCCAATATTTAAGTCATTATTGTGACAGTTCAGGCAAGCTCCCTAGACTCCCTCCCCTTGAGTGGGAGGTATCTCTTGCCTGAGTCCAAGTCCTAGATGCAAAGGCTGATTGGTCAGGTATAGAGCAATCGGCTATCTCTCTGACTTACCTAGTGGAAGTCTTAAAAGCTTTCCTAGAACAAAGGCCAGTCTCTTGCTCCTCACCCACATGGCCTAGAAGAAGGACCTCTGACTCTCTAGGGACCAGTAAATTCTCCACAGCCTGTGGTGTGGGGCTGGATTTCTCTTCCATCTTTCCTTCTCATGATCTTTCCCCTTCCTGCTAGTTTAGCTGAACAGCATAAATTCTATTAAAACCTCTCCACATGTTCTTCCTACACTCGTGGCTAAAGAACTCTGTAACTCCCCGTGTTCCCTTTAAAAAAAAGTCTCCGACAAGTATTCAGGTACTCCTTAAATTTTGGGGTGCATTGGAAATTTTTGCTGGGCATAGTCTAAATTCTAATTATCAGCTCACCCTGCTACATTAATAATCATATCTTAAACAGTTGTAACACTTTAGAAATCTCCCAGTACTTTAGCTAGATCAATTGACTTATAGATAATCAGAACTGGTTGGATACTTAGAACAGCCTGTTATTCCTATTTACAGAATTAAAAAAAAAATCTCCCATTACTATGTGGAAGAGGGGGCGGAAAGATTGTGAAAGCTGTGGTGGGGGAGATTATCCAGAGGCATGGCCAGGAGAGCTTGGCTGAATACTAGGTTATCCATGGTCCCCTGTCACAAGGACTGATCCAGACGACCCATGGAGGAGGTTATCCAGCAGAGTGGGGAGGGGAGGGCAGCGGGGAATTGGGGATAACAACTCATTGTTTGCCCACTAGATGTTGTAACTCATTGTGGACAATTAAAAAAAAAATCTCCCATTTAAGAGACTGCTTGCTCCAAAGTAACTTTCTTAGATAATACAAGTGAGAACTTTCTTATTTGTTAACTTCAAAACTGTTTTAGTACTACTCTTTTAGGCATAAGTCATTTCCAATTATCTACAGCACCTGCTCACTGTCCCATATTCTTCCTAAGTTTAAGAGCACAGCACGCTGAAACTATGGCCTTCTTTTTTCTTTTTTTTGGTCGATTCTACTTCCTCTTCCTCTTCTCGTAATCTTCTTTTTTTTCTACCTCCTTCTTCCCATGCATCCTCCTTCTCAGGGTCTCTTGCAGACAAGTCTAGTCTCAAACTCACTATGTACCTGATGACCAGAAAATTCTAATCCTCCTAACTCTACCTCCCACATACTGGAATTATGTAGGTGCAACACCCCACCTGGCTGAAAATATGTAAAGCAATAGATTTTCTTTTGTACTCATGAATAGCTCAGCTTAGCACATGGAAATGTCCTACCTGATTTCTCATGGATTTTCTGTGGAGTGCATTTTCTAATATGACACACATGCACACACAGCTAGATAGCAATACAGTTCTCTGATGGCATCCCATGAACATCTACTGAGATATTCTTTGTCTTTTCAACACCTAGAAATAATTTTTATTTTCTACTTCAAGTTAACATTTCCTTTCTTATATTGTACAATCTTTCCAATTTTATGCCAGTCAACAGCTAATCCATTTTCCTACTATACTTGCCAATGAAATTAATCAGAACTAATAAGGGTGTTTTATTTCTTACTTTTATTGAAAACAAAATCTATGGTGGCTAGATTATATACTCAGTACCAACATAAGAATATTCTCCATTTAATGCCAAAGGTGGTTTAAATTATGCACCAAATATGTAGAGCTTTTGTGTTAACCAGTGACAATACACAATGACAAACGAATAAAGGAATTTATCATTCAACTCAGCTGTATTGTACATACTGTGAAGATGTGCTCCTCAAACTGGAACAGACCGTGAATACACGGTGTATGACTCACACGGCTTAAAAACAGAGATGTGTGGGTAGTAGAGTATCTGCTGTGACAAAGATCTGATCTACTAGTTATTTGCAACACACTTCAGGCCCCAAGATTGCTGCCCCAATCTTGTTACAATTCACTGGAGGGTGATTTTGGCAGGTTGTCAGCAGGCAAACAAGGGAATGAATTGGGAAACATTAATAAAGGGTGAAAACAACAGTTTTGTGCTCATCATTCAAATATAGCACAGAATTTTAACGTGAGGAATGGGGACAATCGGCTTAAGAAAACAAGAAGGAAAGATGTGAACATTCAAGTCAGTTGCATTTATGAACTTCTTGTCAGATACATTGTATTGCTTTTCTTGAAGTTGTCTTAAACTTGTTCTCTCAAAGAAAGTCAACAACAACAAAAAATCCACACCACATAGTAGTGG
Source organism: Zapus hudsonius (assembly GCA_004024765.1). Taxonomy (NCBI): domain Eukaryota; kingdom Metazoa; phylum Chordata; class Mammalia; order Rodentia; family Dipodidae; genus Zapus; species Zapus hudsonius. The sequence continues at coordinate 5,214 of PVHP010029842.1, forward strand.
AAAATGCATTCCTTTTTCCTATATTTCTTCGTTTGAACATGGAAAGCAACACATATTATTAAACTTTCAAAGGAGGCACAGAATTATGAAAGCTGAGAAGATATTCAGAAAAGCAGAGAGCATCGGTGTGTCTTGTAGCTTTGCTATGGTGAACTCAACATGGAATTCCTAATGTTACTTATGTCCTTCACTTAGGAATGTGTATTTCATGTACACTGTATTCAGTATATTTAGACTGTATATTAATGGAATGAAGCTCCTACTTTATAAGAAAGTGTGAAAATTAGCTTTAGGTAGAATTTTTGACAAGTGTGTCAGTCAGGGTTTGGTAGAAAGACCAGCCTCAGGCTTGTACTTTTATCTTTTCTGTTGAGCAGCCCTGTAACTTTGGGCAAATTTTAAACATCCAGGAACCTCATATTTGTTATTGGTAACCTTGTTGCCCCCTTTAAAATATAGTTGAACTGAAATAAGTGAGTTTGAGATTTCCCAAAACAACTGAAGTACATGTGTTACAGCTGGTTAAATAAAGGTGAAGGGAACATTTGGAAAGAATTAAGAAAAATATAATGCTAAAATGTATACGATGCTCACTCTAACCTTGGGAAATTAATGATGTAGTGCTAAAATATTTATAATATTGAAACAGAAATCATTTAATACTATATAATTTAAAATGAAAAATCATAAGATGTAACTTACTTATAAAGGAATAAAATTAATGTAAATATGAATATATAAGGAATAATATATTAATCCCCAATTATCCCTGCTGTAAACAGATCAAGCATAATTTTACATAAAACACTATGAGCTCAGAGGGGTTAGCATGTTCTTTAAGAGACAGATTTTCACTGGATATATAAGTTTGTTTAGAATTCTCTATGTAACCAAAGTCGGCCTTAAACCTCCAATCTTTTCTCTCAACTCCTGAGTGCTAAGATTCCAGGCAGGTGTCACCATTCCCCACTTGCTTGAAACTTCCTTCATGACTCAGCTCTACCTGGATTTACTCCCCAACTCCAATAATTAACTAGAATTTAATTCTTCCCACTTTTAGGCTTTTTAAGCAGGCATGCATTTATAAAAGATGATTTCAAGAATCATTCAGAGGCTAATTTTCCTGGCATGCAATATATATATATATATATATATCTCACATCATTAGATAATATAATTAAAGTTCCCAGTGGACACCTGAAATATGACTAGTACTGAAAGCTATCGATATACTATATACATAGTTATGTAATTCAATTTATAACATATAAAATACACTGATATTTATAAATAACGATAAAATAGAACAATAATCATGAAATGAGGTGATGAAAGTTGTAAGAATGGGCTCCTCCCCACATCTCCCCTACTCAATGAGGCACAGTACATACATAGCATGGAAACATTGGAAAAGAGGGGGACACTAAGAGACTGTCATTCTCCTCAGAGTTACAACTTAAAACTTATGGATTGTTCATTTCTAAAAATTTCCATTAATGTTTGTTTAGAGGGTTTTTATTATTACCTATGTGTGTGCGTGTGTGTGTGTGTGTGTGTGTGTGTGTGTGTGTTCATGCTTACTTTCTATGGAACATGTATGGAGGTCAGATAGCAACCTCCCCTCCATACTTTTGAGACAGGTTGTCTTAAGGCTGCTGCTTACAAGCTTCCTGATTCACCTAACTTCCTTCCATTGCCTCAGTCTTTCAGGATTACAGATGTGGTAAAACGATTACAGATGTGGTAAGCAAGTCTGCAAGCAAACACCTTTAGCTGCTGAGCCATGTCCTCAGCCCCCTAACAATGGTTTTTAACATGAGATGTGCACAGGTTCCTGGAACCATGGAACGTGAATCCAAAGACTAAAGCCTTCATACAAATTGAATTCATTGATTTTCTTAAAACATTTGTTGCATAAACATAACACATTTCATTTCTTGCTATTGTTGAACACTTGAGCTCCTTTAAATTCTGATTTAAACAAGGTTTTAATATGGATCTTTATGCATACTTCCTTGTGCACATGTGTGATGACATTATTAGACTGTGAACCAGAAGCCCAATTACTGAAGAGTCATCAAAGTTTAAAACTAATAGGTATCTTAGAGATCATCTGAAACTGCATCCTCATTAAACTGTGATGTGATTAAACTAATTAGTGGCAAAGCTAAAAGTACAGTCTCAGCCTCTTAATTTTATTTCTGTGCACTTGACACAGAGTCACTGCTCATAGTATATGCCTTCCTATTTGCTCTACAGGTACTTGTGTGTTCATTGTCAATTCAACTCAACAAGCACTCCCTTATTAGTGAATCCATTGACTAGGCATTTGCAGGAGCACTGGCACAGGAATCTGCAGCCTCCCATGCTGGTCTCAGCCATGCTGATAACTCTGTGATCGCTGCACTTCACACATGATTACCATCACTCCACCTTTGCCTCAGAACTGTCATTGGAGTGATTGCTTCCTCATGCTGTATCTTTACTAGACCAGCACACAAGCATGCTAAATTTGATCAATCCAGAGATGAATTCTGGTTGTATTATCCCCCTATTTATATTTTTGTCCTAGTCTTTTCTCTTCTTGACTCTCAATAAATAATATCTCAGGAAAACAAGCTCACAACAACTCACCGTCTAAACCCAAATGAAACCTTTGAGGAAGTAGTAGGGTGAGCAAAAGAGCCATCTCCACAGCAAGTCAGATGACCTATGAAAGGGCAATGGAGACGGACACAGAGGATACCAAAAATAGCCCAAAGCAGAAATCCAGAGATTCCCAAGTCCTCAACAGTAAAGCCGACTTAAAACTCACCAACCATGACTCAGGTAACTTTGCAGAAGAGGGGGGTCGAAAGGTTGTAAGAGCATGGCTGGGGGAATATCCAGAGACTGCCTCCCCTAAACACACACACACACACACACACACACACACACACACACACACACAAACACACACACAAATACTAGCTACTGCTTGTATAATTCATAACCCCCCATCCCATGGACCATTCCAGCAATTCCACTGAGGAGGGCCCTCAGTAAATTGGGACCAGGGAGGAGGAAAATGAGGGTTCCAACACAAGACTTTTTCACATGGTTTTACTAAATAGTAACAATAAATAAATTTTCAAAAAAAAAATCTCAGATTGCTTCTTATGACACACTTACTATACTTCTCTTAACTTTAAGGACTAAATATTTGTTCCACTTACCTGTAAAATAAATGCTAACACTACTGTCAGTCAGATGTCATGACCTGAACCATAACCGACACTTTTTAATTATTTTCCTCTATAGCTTTTCTCCATCTTGTACGTAGAATTTATTTAAAATGTGAATTGCATCATGTTACCCCTTGTTGAAAACCCACAAATGTCTCCTTATGCTTTTAGAGTAAAAGACAAATTCTTTTCTATGGTTTATCTAGTCCCATTTTCTAGAGCCGTCTCTTTTCTTGGCTTTGTACCAGCCTCAAGTGTTTCTTTACCATCCCATATGTAGGCCAAGGGGTAATGACTTTATTATATAAACTTTGAAAGGACAAAATTTAATCTATAACAAGAATTTATATAATTGATAATCATAATGATTGGTTCACTTATTTAGTGAACATTTCCTCAACCAGACTATAAACTTATCCAAAAGCACAATTTTTCTCTTTTTTTGTTAATTTTCTTATTATTTTAAAAAGTCTACATATACAATGCTCTCAACAAGCTTGGAATCTCAGTTACCCAAAAATAAATTTATTGTTTTTCCATTCATGTAATTACATGATTTATAAAGTCTATTACTATCCTGAACTTTGTGATTTTCCTTGGGCTGTGCCCAATTTTATCATCATAATTTCATGCAATACCATCCTAGGGCAAAGTTTGCAAAATATAAACCATATGTCAAAATAAAGCAAACATAAATCCTGTTTTGTTTCATAACTTCCTAAATAATTCAAACCAAAAATATGTATGCTTTCAGAAAGGAGATGGAAGCATTGCCCATAGTTCACTTAGTAATTTTTCAACAAACTTTCAATTTACTTCTGCTTTGAGGAATGAAGTCTTTGAATAATAATATAAAATGCAACCCCACTCTATTTTGTGTTAGACAACAGCAACTCAAAAGAACTCACCTTCAGTGTCAAAATATCACAGCTTCATAACACTGTCATGGAAGGCTTCATTTCCCTTTGCTTTTATTCACTTAACACCTTCATGGAAGCCCTGAAAGCCAGCTTAGCAATGCACTTACTCTGTTTTTCCTCAGCTTCCTCCCACTCAGCCCATCCTTACTGTCAAAAAATCATGACTGTCTAATTTTAAGAAGTCATGTTGGGGTGTTCCAAATCTGTTATTGGAGCTGGTCTCTCAATTCAACCTTGTTGATATTTCTCTGCAATGTTTGAATCAATCCTGTTACTCTCTCAGATGAACCTTCCCCAAAGGCCATTTTCATTATGCCACTTCCCTGACTCAGAACTATATTGGTACCATATCACCTTTTGGATCAAGTTTTATATTCTGGGAATCTATTAAGTAGCTGCATGCTTTAGGAAAAAAAAATTTCATTCTGTTACCAATGGATGCCATTTGCTTTATTAGCCTAGCACATTATTTTTCCAATTTCCACTCTCTTATTTTGTTTGTGTTGCTTTTCCACCTAAGCACGACCTGCCTAGTTCTTCCTGCACAGTCCAGCGCTATCCAACCACTAAATTGCACTGTGGGGAGGCTTCTTTCATGGAGAGACTCCAGTTCATCTGTACCACATATAGATAGCCATGCTCAGTGTCATCTACAATTAAGACTGAAATACATGAAATCAATTATGACAAAGGTACAACTTTAAACCATGGAAACATGACTACTTCCCATATGAGCTATTCTCATTATATGTTAATTGATTTACTATAGTCTTGCTATATTCATAGCTAAGTACTGCCTTCATACCATCTTTATATAAAATTGGCATGATTCCAAGATTTTCAAAGAAATAAACTACTTCTATAATAAACCTTAAAAAGAAGGTCTGTAGGGCATAACAGGAAGCTTTGCAAATTGATGCCAAGAGAAACCACAGAAATTATAACATTAGAGAGGGCACATAGAAAAAAATTATTCAACTCTCTCCACCTTAAGTGAAGTTTTCTTGGATACATTTTCTTTCATACCAACCTACTTTAATATACAAATAATATAACACGAATTAAATGTTTATTATGCTCCTAACTCACCTAAATTCAAATTTACAACGCAATCCTGATATATGGAAAACTGGGAACACAAAAATAAAGGAATGGTAATTCTGGTTACAAGTGTAACCATTTAGAATGTATTTCCTTAAAATATGTTGAGTTATCTTTTTCACGTAGAAAACCACAATGTGAAAAGCATATGTAAAATAAAACTCCTTCAAACTCAAAATAGGTCTTCAGAAATATAAATTTTATATGATACCTTTTTAAAACTCTACCATAAAATTTTATACTTTTGGTATGCATGCTACATTGTAAACTCTGGAAAGCAGGGGCTACACCAGTTACAGGAATGTATTTCTTTCATAGAGATAGTCATTACCCACACATGGTCACACTGCGCTTGAAATTATCCAGTAGGAACTGAGCTTTACTATATGTCAAATACACACTGGAAATTGAAGGATTAATTAAAATTCAGTATATCATGGACTAGAGAGATGGCTCAGCACTTAAGGTGCTTGCCTATGAAGCTTGATGACCCAGGTTCAATTCCCCAGTACCCATGTAAGCCAGATGCACAAAGTGGCACATACATCTGGAGTTCATTTGCAGTGGCTAGAAGCCCTGGTGTGTTCAGACCTCTCTCTCTCTCTCTCTCTCTCTCTCTCTCTCTCTCTCTCTCTCTCTCTCTCTCTCTCTCTCTCTCTCCTTGCAAATAAATATTTTTATTAATTTTTTATTGTCCATAATGAGGTACATTATTTAATGGGCAAATAATGAGTTGTTATCCCCAGTTCCCCAATGCCCCTCTTCCCCATCCCCAATCAGCTGGATATTCTCCTCCATGGGCAGTTTGGACCAGTCCTTGGGGAAGGAGACCATGGATAGCTGAGGAGTCAGCCCGGTTCCACCGGCCCTAGTATGTTGTTACTGATGGAGGGGTCATGTCTCTGGATATTCTCCCCCACCAAGGCTCTCACAATCATTCCGCCCCCTCTTCGGCTCAGTTCCCTGAGTCGTGGTGGGTGAGTATTAAGGCTGCTTTATTATTGAGAACTTACGGGTCTCTGTATGTCTTTTTCAGGTTGTGCCGAAAATCATTGGTGTCTGTCTCACTGGCTTATTCTGTGTTGACTGATTGGCTGGGGCTATGGGTCCCTTGTTCATCCCTTCATTCTCTTCTGGGTTCCATATGGATCCTCCACGGTATATCTGAGGTGGCTCATCTCTTGCCGGGATGTCAGTTATCGGCCTGCAGTTCGTTGGTAAGGTTGGTTGCTTGCAAATAAATATTTTTAATGCAGCATTTCAATAATTTATGTGTTAAATCGGTAACACTTCATTTATAGAGCATTAAAGAAAATTTCCAAAAATATTTTGTTAACAGTTGATGGTTTATAATATTGCATCATAAAGAAATACTTCACCAATGTGTTATACGATATTTGTATACTAACAGTAACCCCAGCAAATAGAACAGATACTTTGCTCACTAAATCCCTATTTCTCACACCAAGATCCAGTCCATTCATCTAAGGCAGTGCTTATAGACAGGACCAGAGTTGAGTATTAAAATTTAATAGAGCTTGGGAATGCCCAGTTTAGCTATGATTAAATTGAGAATTGCAGTTGGAGTGTGTTTTCAAAAGAATTATGTTACCATCTGGTTCTTTTCCGCTGAAGCATACAGGGACTATAAAATCGAGATATTGATCTTAATGACAAGAAATGATCATGCATCATGACAAAATACAAACCTCGAGTGAGACAAGCCTTAGAGTAGCACAAGGAAATATAAAACTTATTAAGAATCGCTTTTCCCCCAGAGAATATTAAAATCTAAGTCCAAACTTTTTATCTTGCAAATGAAACTAAATATGCTATGGGTGTCTTATGGTCCCAGAGGGAGATCAGTGTGTTCTTTGATCAATGCGCTCTTCAATATTGCATGCAATCCCCCTTCATTCTTAAAATCTTCCATACCATACCCACATATTCATTTACAGAGCCAGGATTTACAAGCAAGCTAACAACATTTGAAAGCCATGACATTTTTTGGGAACCTCCTTGGTCTCTTAGATCAACAGCTCAATGTAGGAAGGAACCAATAACTGGGACAGGGAGATGCAAGCTGGAGCAATTATTCTTGAGTTTAGGCTTCCTCCATTCTATTCATTGCCTCTCATACCAGGTGGTGCCCACAGCTTCCTCAAGAGCTTACTGTATAAAATCTTGGGTTTTGAACATGACAGACTTGTCAAAGCTCTTGAATACCTGCCCCAGGCCCAAGGTAAGACCCTATTGCTGAAGGAATCACAGGTTGTCATCAAACAACACCAAGAGATCCTTCTAGATCCAGAATGGTAACCAGCTCCCAGATGGCAGCATGTGTAGCATTGGAAGGTGTTGCATGAGCTGCCAGGGGAAATTGGTCAATGATATTTTGAGACAGCACAGACCACTGATGTACAATATAGACAGTTGTCACAAGAATGCTGAACACACTACTATAGGGAAGAGACCAGCAAGTCAAGAAGTGCTCCTCTGTGCAATAGTGGCACTAAACCGAAGAGGGTAATCAATGGCTTACTGATTGGCTAAGAGATCCACTTACTGATAAGGAACTGTTAACTGGAACTGGGATCCATGGAATAACCCTTTGGGGACTAAGACCTCCGGAGTGAGGCTACACACATTATGAGCTAGCCAAAATAGCAATGTTGTCTCATTTAACCTATATTGATCTCACTCTCCAATGGAAATTCTGTTTGTATTTTTCAGAAGGCAGTGAGAGAGCAGGGGACAATTCAATTCCACCAACAAAACATTGGATGATGGCTGACATCCTGGCAGGAGACAAACTACCACTGGCCTTCACACAGGGCCCAAACGAAAACTAAAGGAAAGTGATGAGATGAACAGGAAACCAATCACCACAGCAAGTCTGATAACCCATGAAAGGTCAATGGAGACAGACACCAAGGATACCAAACACAACCCAGGGCAACGGTCCAGATATACTTAAGATCTCAACAACAAAGCTGACTCAAAACTCACCACCACAACTGAAGGAACTGAGTGGAAGAGGGGATGGAAAGAATTTAAGAGCCATGGTAGGGGAGAATATCCAGAGAAATTTCCCCCCTCAGCAATAATGCACAAAGGGGGAAGAAAGAAAAAAACTGGCTCCCTCTGGTGCAGTTCATACCTCCTACCCTATGGACAGATCCAGTATGTGCACCTAGGAAGGACCCCAGTGCATAGGGGATAGAGAGGAGGGAAACGGGGACACCTTCACAAGATCTGCTCATACAATATATATACTTATTCATAACAAAGATATTAATGTAAAAAATGACATAAAAAGAAATAAGCAGTAGGATCAGTCTAAATGATGTAAAATCAATAAGGACAGTGAAATAGTTGAAGGCACCTGGAGATAACGGGTTACTATTGTAACGCAACTTCCGTGATTAGTGATTGGGATATGGCTTAGCTCCTTGAAGTTCATGCAAAAGGTGTTTGGGGTGGTGGGGTATTGCAGGGATAGGGTCTTATGGAAGGTTATTGGGACATGGTTCTGCATTCTTATGAACGAACTGATGAAGGTCTACAAAACTGACTCGGATCATTCAGGAGGTGAGGTACTTCTCCATGGAGAGCAAATGAAGTGAGGCTATCCCTCATCTGCACAGGGTAGTTTCTTTTCAATATTTCTGCCATGGTCTGATGCAGCCAGGGAGCCATCACCAAGGCATAAATGAGCTATAAAATACTTCTCCAACTTGGCAAGTTACCTGTCCACTGCTGTTAACTTATAGCAACATAGAAAGGACTAAGATAAATGTGTGTATATATATATATATATTTGCGGTGCTGAGGACTGAACCCAGGCTTTGCTAGGCAAGCGCACATCCACTGAGCTAAATCCCCAGGCTTCTGTATGTCTCTGCAGGCTTCTTTCTGCATTCATGATTGTATGTTTCCTCGGAATGACAAAAGGGTTCATATTGTGGCCAACCCCAAATCTTGTATTTTCTGTCATGCATTTCCTTCTTGGAATCATTATCTCTATCATCTGCCATGGATGGCTTTCCTATATTGTCTTTACCCACTCAGGCATTTCTCCTGTAGAAGTGGGTTATGTTTATAAGTGCTTTGAAAACAGTGAGGATGCTCTGTTGTTAAAAATTTATTGTGGCTCCAATAGACTCTCCTTCGAGGTCTAAAGTTCAGTGCAATACATTTTGCTTATTATACAATTAATGGATGCAAGTTGATTGGTAGCTATGAGTTGTTTCTCTTCACTGGGTTTGTGAGAGGGAGGTTAATATGTTCCAGATGCTGAAGGAGAGATTTGTGCTGACAGAATCAGCAATGGGTAATACCTATTTTTGAGTCTGTGTCCAAGGCACCTCTGCCTGTCTACACAAGTGAGAGCCTGGCTGAGCAGGTCTCCATGCTGGGACTCCAAGGTCGATACCCTCTCTGGCCTCACACACTTGTGCTACTTTTCTGGATTAGAGGTCATAGCACTTTACAGGTAATGTCATGTTTACCTCTCTGGAATTCTTTGAGTAGAGAAGGGGCTAATACTTAGTCCATTTCCCTCCATTGCCACAGGGGAAACTGTAAGCAAAGTGAGTGTGAATCATTTATACAGCACTGCACCATAAGGCAATGAAAGAGGCAGGTGCAGGTCTCAGATGGTTGTCTAAGTCCAAATTCCACGCTCTATCTGCTAGATAATCCTGCCTTCCCTCTCAATAGAATATTTCCCTAGATAGTTCCTAAAACATTTATAGCAGAAGCCTGCAGAGTGACTGTTATAGAAGTTTGTGGAAAACTTCCAAGCATCTAAAAATGTAAGAAACAGCCACATTTCACTTTGGGTATTCACATTTGAGAAGTGATGTGGGTTTTTTTTTTCTACCCCTCAAATATTCAAAAGTTTGATCTAAGGCAAAAGTTTTCCTATTCTGCCCTAAACTGGAGAAATGAAAACACCCATGAATTTTCATCAGTTTGCTGTAGGCAGAAATTTGCCAGTTTGCAGGAAAATGGCCTAGAAATCGAAGCTGAGATGAAATACTTGAACTTCTTGTGTGAACCTATGAAAGTAATATTTTTCTTTATCAGCTGATATGAAGGTTTGCACAACCTTACATGCTTCAGTGTAAGAATGAGTTTTTCTGTTTAAAGTGCCACAAAACTGGATTCTTCAGAACACATTCTGAAAAGAATTCTTGTCCCCTTAATTTTTTCATATGCCACCATTTCCATTTCATCCTTTGCCCATTCCCATATTTAATAAAAATTTACTATAACTAACTTCCTTTTGCTTCGTCTGTAAGGTACACAAGTAAAGAGTGGAGAATGGGATAATATTGAAGAAATTCTCCTTTCTCAGGGTGTTGGGAATGCAAAAAGGCCAGACATCCCTGGCACCTGTAGTCATGTATAGCACAGGAGAATGGCTGAGATTCTTCCAGAAACATATTTATTCAGTTTGTGTTTTCCTGAATGACTGACAATAACATGGTGTCCATTTAGGCCATGTGTCTATTAATTGTCATTACCAAAAGCAAAGTGACTTGTGTAACCACACACTTCCACCCCTCTCAGAATCAAAGGGACCTCTCCTCACTGATGGCACTTGGGTCTATTTATCACATTCAGCTCATGAGTGAGTTTCACCTCTAGAAAATGGACATAATGAAATTAATTCCTCAAAGAGATTCTCATTTAAGATCAATAAATGTTCCCAGAGACATTGATTACCTGAAAGTTGCTGTAATAGATGCCATAAACTATTTAGGTTAATATTGACATTGATAGTGTAAGCATGAATTTGTAAGTCATCCAATCACAGACACATATTTGTCTCAGAAATTAGTAAGTACTATAAGATGCATGTCTACCATTGGTCAAACTGCTGTGTGAAACACTCAATATCCTTTCACTCATACTCATCTACAACTTACTATCACTCTTTAATTTTCAGAATTTGAAGTTCTCTAAAAGACTAAGTAAAGAAAATAATAAATCAGAATGTTAAAGCAAATGTTCTTAACTTTTTTGTTTCACACATATTCCTACTTTATTTCTTATAGAGATGACTGATTCAGAAATAGTCTATTGTTAAACATGTATATTGAACTATTTTAACAATGCTTGTGGAGAAATAGTACATGCCATTCTCTTATTGGTCAATCTTTCTTCCCTTATTTTAAAGAAGGAAGTGAAATGTTTCTGGGTAGATTAGGAGCACAGGTTATCATTAGAGAATGAAAGAAATCCAATCCCAAGCAGTCAATGGGTGTACAGAAGGAGGAAGAAATAGTTGAGTTGTTAGTAGTACAAAGCTGTCTAGATTCAGTACACAGTTTACTTAAATTGACTCCATGAATTGACCTGTGTTTTCAGTCAATACAGATGTTATTGCAAATTCTCCAAGAAGCAGAAGCCAGGGCAGAATTAGACAGTAGGGAGTGTGTCCCTTAAAGGTCTGTGTGCTTAAGGCTTGGTCACTATCACAGCATAGTTGTTAGTGGTTGTGGCCCTTTCAGTTGTGAGTCTTTATAAGAAGTCTGTAAATCATTGAGGACATGCACTCAAAGGGAATTCTAAGATTCCAACCCCTGTTTCTCTCAGCATCCTGCTCATGACATGGTCTGTTGTCTTGAACATGTCCTTCTAAGGTATACCACAGTCATCAGAACCCCAAAGAAAAAAGGAAGCCTGATGTTGGATTGGAACCTACAGAATTGTAACCCTAAATAAATATCTTTTTTTTTCCTTATAAATAAAGTTTCACATAATCCCAAAGGAAAACATTAAACTAACAATAGAGATTAGCAAGAGACTGTTCAGGAAAATTATTTAAGAGAAAAATGGGGAGAAACAGAAGAATCTCATAGAACCCCCAGACCTTGCAGAGAAAAGAAGGCACTCAGCATTGCCTAGGACAAACAGGGGGCAAGGCAGGCTTACAGAAGAAAGGTGCTAGAGTTCAAAGCTCAGGTCACAATGTTAAATCACTGAGCTACTCGGTGTCCATCAGTTGTCACTCACTAGCACATTCAATATTTCCTATAGTACATTTCTTGCACACCATAGACCATCAAAGATAGATGGACAGATTCTTTTCTGCCTACCAAGAGCCATTCTCTCTGACTAGTAAGTTAGAAGAGGTGGTTTCAGTGCAAATGATCTGAGGACCACAGTAGATGAACTACCTCCTCTACTAGGCATTTGGAAATTCCTTTCACACTCAGTAATCACTGGAGCAGGTTATTGGCCCACATTGTAGTGTGGTTCCATCCTTCATCCTTAGGAGATCTGTGTTCCTAGTAATCATACCTTCTTTGGGAAGACGTTGTCACATACAACCTCTTAGTTACAGTGAGACAAGTGGGAGACAGGAGGTTCCTGCATGAGTTATCTGGATTGCACACATATTCCCCATCATTACCACCCACTCCTACTGCCTGAAAGTACCCCATAGCACTTGCTATTCAACCTCAGGTATCTCTGCATGTGTTCCTGTTATCTCTTAACACAAGGGGTCCGTAGTGGCCAGGCACCAAGAGAAACATGTATTTAATGATGCACCTTTGTTTCAGGCAAGATGATGGCCCACTCTTGTCTAAGTAATTCTATAAAAGTCCAAGTTGCAAAGAATCGTGGAGTAAAAATTGCTGAAAATTATAATAAATAATCACTCTGGTTTCTGGATCTATATATTATTCCCACCAGGAAAATGTCATCATATAGATTTGTCTAATTTAGCATATCCATTATACTCTAGATATTGCTGCTCATAATTTAAGAATGTTACCTGTGGGCTGACAATGGAAGCTGAATTTTTAAAAGCTAAGTCCAGAATTCAATGCAACTTGTTGGTTCTTGGTCATACCAAAGTGATATGGCCATTGGATTGCATGGTTTTTGGCTTTCATTTCTTTCATTTGGAAGTATGCCCCCTTCCATGATGGAAAGGTTTACTCTGGTCATACTGGTAGCATGTGGCCCGTGGCTCTCCCCAAGGAATAAGGACACACTAAAGTCTCAGCTGTGGCCTCTCTAGCTTAAAGTCATGGATTCAGGGGGCAATAGTCATTAGAGTATCCTTATTAAGTAGCTATTCCTGGTATGCTGTTGAGACTTAGACGGTTGTCTCTACTTGTGGCTTGAATGAAATGTCCTCGTGAGTTCCTGTGCTTTGAATCCTTGGTCCTCAGCAGGAAGCAAATGGGGAAAAGTGGTAGAGATTTTGGGGTGTGAAATCTTGATGGAGGAGGCATTTGGCCTGACCATGCTCCTGAATTTTGGGGCTCCTGAGGACTATTTTCCACCAGAGTTTTCCATAAGCTTCATACTCTGCCTGTCAGTTTTTCCAATCACCAGATATGTCCATCAACTGGTGAGATTTCATGATACTCATCTTGGAGTACATTTGTGTTTTCAACATTTCCAGCATTTGCCTGGGGCCATAGCTCAATTAGTACAGTGCTCACCTAGCATCTACAAAGCCCTGTGTTCAATCCTCAGCATAGTGTAAAATCAAGCATAGTGGCTTTCGTAGTTAGTTCCATGTTCCTGAGAGGGACATCCAAACCAGCAAGACTTCATAGGAGTAAGGGTTTACTGCAGCTTACAAATCCAAGGGGAAGTTCCAACCATGGCGGAAGAAGCTATCACCCATTCATAAATCCAAGCAGAGATACCACCAAACAGCCAGCACTATAAGCAAGAGAAAAATGGGCAGCAAAATAGAAGGGACCCAGGCAGAACTCAGACTGCCACATAGAAAATTCAAGGCTGGTCTGGGATACATGAGACCCTGACTCAAAAAGGGAAAGAAAAACAAACAGAAATACTTTTTGACATAGTAGCTTTGCCTTCACTCTCTCATTTGCATAGCATCGTCCATGGACTGACTCAGGGTGCTTGTGTATTATGTTCACACCATGAAAGAGCAAATTCAGAGTTGACATAGATCTCAGGCAAAGCTGTGATATATGCTTATCTTAGTGTCCATTCTATGAGAGTTCTTAATTCTGCCCTCAAAATATCATGTCTATAACTGCTAATGCTGATATTCCAAAATGAATAAAGTAAATGTGTTGAAGTTTTTTTGTGAGCTATTAAAATGAACCATATGTGCCCCTTGAACAATCCTTATATTCTAACTTAATTAAATTAAATTAAAGCCTCCAGTTTGGGTATTACAGTACCATCTCATACTTCCATCAAAATTTGCTTGCAAAAGTTTTAGCTGTGTCTTAGGAAATTGGGTATGATTTCAAAACAAAAAGGGTGTGTTTTGTTATCCTAGACATAATATGTTAAGATAAAGTCTTAGGTATGTTCTTTTAGGAGTATCTAAACTCTTAATATTTATTTTTATTCAGAAAACTTATTTTATTTGTTTATTTGACAGTGGCATGGAGAATAGAGAGCAAGAGATTCAGCGAGAGAGAGAGAGAGAGAGAGAGAGAGAGAGAGAGAGAGAGAGAGAGAGAGAGAGAGAGAGAAAGAAAGGGCACATCAGGGACTTTAGCCACTGCAAACGAACTTCAAATACATGCTCCACCTTGAGCATCTGGATTTATGTGGTTACTATAGGATTAAAACCCAGGTCTTTAAACCTTGCAGGCAAGCACTTTAATCACTGATCCATCTCTCTAGACCAGGAAAACTTTTTTTCTTTAACATAAAGTGAAAATATATCTATTCAATAACATTAATTCTAGTTAACTCATTAACAATATCCTCCAGATGTTTCTTCTTTTCTAAAGTTTTAAAATTGTAACTTATTTTAGACTATTATTATCATAGTTTGGATTTTAAAATTTGTTGACCCAAAAGACCGTGTGCTAATGGCTTAGTTTTCAGGCTAGTTCCTATTGAAAAGTGATTGAACCTTTAGAAGTTGGGGCTTATGAAAAAAAAGCCATTGGGAGAGTGACCTTGAAGTAGATATTAGGACTCCATACACACCTCCTCTCTGCATTCCCAGCAACCGCGAGGTTTCCTCTCCCATTCCCACTCTGCCATGATGCTTAAGACTTTGCCTTGCCGGTAGCCCAAAAGCAATTAAACCAAGCATCAGATTGAAAATGTGAACCAAACTAAATCCTCCTCCTAAGTTGATTGTCTAAGGTATTTTGTTACAGTGGTGGAAAGCTAGCAGAGAGTCTTAGCACAAATCATTAATTAGCTGTCTCCGATGGGACCCACTCTAACAGGGCCAAGGATATTCTGAGCTTCCAAGTATGAGTGTCAGTTTACCATTTCTGTCTAGTAGTTCTTGAGCTGGTTGGCTCTTCCTTTTCCACCAGTATAAAGTCATCCAAGCAAATGGCTATAAATCCCTCTAGGTAAGGGTTAGAAAAAATCACCAGAGTATATTCTTGCCTTTGGTTATGTAGGACGCTTATTCAGAAAAAGGGTTCTGGGTCTACAAGGTGGTTTGCTTGAAGGAACTAAGTGAATGAGAGTTACTTTTTATGGATGATCATCCTTTATTCCCTTCTTTCCTCCCTCCCTCCCTTCCTTCCTTCGTTCCTTCCTTCCTTCCTTCTTTGGTAATGCTCCACACATGCTTTCAAGGATGCCATCTGGCATGGATTAACCATCTTAAGGATTCCCTCAGGACCAAGAAGTTGGTTGTCTCATGCACCTTCTTAAGAATAACAGTGACGTCCTGTGTCTCATGTTGGAACTCAGCTGTCTTCTGAAGACATCTTCCTCTCTTGCTGTCAGCCAGTGAAGTGAGAACAGTGTTCATGGGCAAAATAATGATGATGACCTTGAGGAATGATGTGTCCTTCAGACCCTCCTGCTGAGTCTTCTGTTTCTCATGACCTATCCATTCCAGCATGCCCAGTTCCCCCAGCCTCACTGTTCCTGCCTCCGCCATTTAACTAGCCAACTCAGGCACATATTTTTTCCCTTTCTGTTGGCTGTCACTTTTTATAAAATTCAAAAGCCACACCTGGAATTAATAGCCCCATCTTTTAGGGTCCTTAATAGAATGCGTGTTGTTCCAAGAGAACTGACAGTCATACAGAAAACATACTACATAGTATTACATTCTCTCTTTGCTGACATTCAAAATTTCAATGTAGAAGTATTTCCATGGCACAAACCAGTATATATTAGCTAATTATTTAAAACTTCTCTGGTATAAAATTTATTTTCTTCATCCAACCAGCATGATTTTTCTGGAATTTAGCATGAACTGTCAGCCTTCAGACAGAGTAGAAAAGGGAGCAACTTCTGAAGGGATTGATTGCCAGTTACCCTGGGCAAGGTCAGCAGCTGCAAAGTTTTCAGAAAGTGATTCTTTGTAGAAAAGGGCACCAAAAAGGAACCTAGAGAAGTAACCACAAAACCCCACTGTCTTCAAAAGCATTTTTAACACAGCCCCTTTAAACTTCTAATTCTTTATACTTTACCAAAGCATTCAGACTACTAAATCTTTCCTGGTCACAGCCAGTGAAACCCACAGTGATTAACCTTATTTTAGGCAAGAGAGTATCACCTTCCAATCATCCAACAGAATGATGACCTTAATACCCACCATGCCCTGAGGATGCTAATCTTAAATCCCCAATTTACCACTTGAATTCTGATAATTCCTAACAATACTGTGTTACCTGAGCATGCTAACATGCTGACAAT
>PVHP010029843.1:0-22081 GCA_004024765.1 Zapus hudsonius
AGGGCTGGACATCACCTCTGCCACAGCACTGCAAACAGCGGCAGGAAGGTGTGCCAAATACTGGCAAGGGGAAGCTGGCTTATAACCCCATAAGCCTGCCCCCAACAACACAGCTTCATCGAGGTTGTAAAACCCAAACTGCCATCAGCTGAGGATTGATCTATCAGAACACATTCAATTGTTTGTGGGGGACACCTGGATCAAACCATGACAGCCACACCCAGCTGTTTCCTTGGGTCCTGGGGAATGGAACTCAAGTGGTCTCAGGCCCTGTCAGGGCCTATGCTTGCAGTAAGCACACTTACCCTCTGAGCATACCCCCTGGCCAAGCTTGAAGGTTTTATATTGTAGTCATGTCTTGACTTGCCCAGATAATTCTTTCTTTTAAACCCTCCACAGATTTTAGTTATCATTCAGATTTTAACTTCTGTCTTTTGAAACCATATGAAGTTATTTTTCCAAGTAAGGACAAAAAAGAAATACTTATTTAAATGTAGCCTTCGCCTACTTAGCTATGCATACAGCAGGATGGTTGACTCAGTATAATATAGACATATTTTTAAAATAATAAATATACTTGTGGTAAACCTAGAACCTTATAACCTGAAATTATTTAATAAGCTGAAATTAGTGAATTGATGTTGATATAATTGTATAATAATAATAATAGACGACAGATGGGCTGATGGCACACACCTTTAATCCCAACACTCAGGAGGCAGAGGTAGGAGGATCGCCATGAGTTCAAGGCCACCCTGAGCCCTGAGACTCCATAGTGAATTCTAGGTCAGTCTGGTCTAGAGTGAGACCCTACTCTCCCCCCCCCCAAAAAAAAGAAAAACACATTCATTTTCTTCTCTTAATTATTTCCTGATTCAGGAAGAAAGTATAACTACAGTCTGGCTCTTTGGGTCATATTTCAGGTCATTTATGATGTAATCATATTTTCTAATTTGAGTTTCAGATGAGATTTTAAGCCTGGTACCTATTCTAAAGGACCCACGCCATCTTTGCTCTTGATTTTGCATTTTTCTACCTTTCTGTGCACCGTCTCAGTCCTCCACGAGGGGCCCCTTTCTCTGAAAATTGTCATGTTGGGACATAAAGGGACCCTAGTCCAAAAAGTCACTGATGTTGTCATTTTTCTGTTACTCTCAAACTAAACATCTCCAAGGCTTTAAGCGCTTTTCATCGCCAAGTCTTTCCAGGTCACCTCAGACATAGAACTAGTGCACCACGGATGGCTCACACCCCCAAGATGAGGTTCTTTGTAATCTTTGCCTTTTAACCAAATGGCTGTTCTATACCCACAAGTGGGTAATGAAATCAAGACTGTGGCCAGATATTTCATTTTTATTTTAATAAAATTAAGGCAAAAATAATTTTGGAAACCTAGTAAAGATGTGATTTCCAGAAACCTGGTTTATTTATATTTGTCTGTATGCTGATTTGGCAAATGGAATATATTTCTTAGAAGGGGTTATAATGGAAAAAAAGTGAAAACTCACTGTATCCCCTTTCAACTAGATGGCTCTATTCAGCCTCCTTGTAGAAATTCTGGAGGGTTCTGCCTATGGGCTAAGTGGGTTCTGAAGTTCAGAACTAAAATCTCAGCTCTGGTCAGGGGAGATGGCTCAGTGGATACAGTGCTTGTTGCACAAGTGTTAGTAGCAGAGTTTGAATTCCCAGAGCCCACATAAAGGCATAAATGCTGTAGTGGGTGCCTGTAATCCTAGCACACCTACCAAGAGGAAGGAGGCAGAGACAGGGGCATTTGCCTGATGAATGGAGTGGTAAACAATATGGAAGAGGGGTAACCAACACCTGGAAGTGGCCCTCTGAGCTCCATACATTCAGGTTGGCAGGCACACGTCCATATTCAAGCAACAAACTGCACAAACACACCAAAACAAAAACAAAAATCTCAGACTATTTCCCATGCATATCAAGTCATGTTTGGTTTCTGCTTGCTTGACTCCTTACCGTGATGATCTCTTTCCTATTTGAACCTCTGTCTATTCAGCGAACTGGTGTTGGCCCCTCTCTCTGTGTAGCCTGGTGGATGTGACTGGGGAGATGAAGGAGAGGAACACCATCCACCTCAGCATGAGTTAGAAGTGGATCCTGTCTTCCTTCCACACTGACATGCTTTAACACCGTCAATGAAGGCTTACACTTGAGAACATCGTTTCCCAGCTAAGCTGCATCTTTGCTTTTCTAAAAATTATTTTTATTTATTTATTTGGGAGCAGAGAGAGGGAGTATGGGTGTGCCAGAGCCCTTTTCCACTGCAACCATGAACATCAGATGCATGCACTATTTTGTTCATTTGGCTTTACATGGGTACTGGGAAATTGAACCTGGGCTACAGGCTTTGCAAGCGAGCACCTTTAAACCACTGAGTCATCTCCTTAGCTCCAGGTTTGCAGTTTTAAAAATTTTTTTATTTATTTATGAGATAGAAAGAGGCAGAGAGAGAGAGAATGGGTGCACCAGGGCCTCCTGCCACAGCAAACCAACTCCAGATGTATGCGCTACCTGTGTATCTGGCTTTACGTGGGTACTAGGGAATCAAATCCTGGACATCAGGCTTTGCAAGCAAGTGCTTTTAATCATCGAGCCGTCTCTCCAGCCCTCATCTTTGCATTTTTGAGTGGATTCACCAGCAATAGAATAGTCCAGACACGTGTTGGTCCAGGTGAAGGGCAAGACTTATGTTGATGCTAGAAGGCCTCAGGGTCCAACATTGGGATTCAGTCATGGACACTGGAATGGGAATAGAACAGAGCCTTTGTTTTTTTCATTTCCGAGAATTCCAGCATATGTTTCAATACAGAATGTACTAAGACATATTCTAATTTCCATGTTCATCTCAGATGGTTACCCAGAGGCTGGACGTGACCTTGAGAATCAATGATTTCACTGTCTTTCCTTGATCTTCCTCTACCACTAGATAGATGGAAAGCCAGCAACTGGGTACCACTGGCCAAAGGAATTTAGTTTTCCTCCCCAAGTAGCCGGTTTCAACAAAATAAGGTGTCCATTTAGTATGAGACACTTGCATGGGAGTATAGATAAGGATTAAGTATTTGTGGTTGTTTGTGAGGGACTAGGGTGTGGTCCAGGGAATCAGAGCACCTATGTTTCAGGGGTAACCCCCACTTTCCAGTCAGGCAGCTTACTACAGTGTGGACTGTACTTCCTCACACATATAGTGGTAGTGTTCCCTCAAAAAGAATGCTCTGGGGCTGGGGTGGTGGCTTAGCGGTTAAAAGGCACTTGCTTGCAAAACCTGATGGCCTGGATTCAATCCCCCAGGATCCCGGTAAAGCCAGACACACCAAGTGGCTCATGTGTCTGGAGTTCATTTGCAGTGGCAAGAGGCTCTTGCTCTCACTCTCACACTCTTTCCTCCCACAAATAAATATATATTTTTTAAATTGCTCTGAAGGTTTTGATCAGGGAAATTTAATGATACAGACAAACTGTGGCTGTGACTGCCGACATCATGTGTTTGTCAGGAAAAGGTTTGGAGTTGTATAACTTGAAGCTGTAATTCTATGAGGAAAAAAAAAGGATGATGTGATTGTCATGTCCGTGTGTGCATTTTTCTTCGTGAGCACTGAGCTGTAGAACAGAAGCCCCAGAGGTTTGCAAGAACCCAGGAGTAATACTGCCTCTAACTGGTAGTGGGTGGGGCTGGGAACTGGATTTCCATCAGTGCATTTTCTTGAAAGTTAACATGGAAAAAACAAACAAGATAGAGCCCATTGGCCTCGCCAGGGCTCCATTATGATTCTATACCCGCTCCTTGAAACACTCTCCTACCCCAGAGGTCAGCCTGATGGCTGGAAATGCCACAGCTGGAGCAGCTGCAGCCCAGAGACCTGCTTTAAAGCACTCACTGGGGAGGGGAGGCTGACACACACTCAGCCAGGTTGAGATAAAACCAGTTTTCTAACAATGCCTTCATTGTGGCTGATGCTTGGTGCTGATGTGGGTCATTAGCAGTGCTCCCAGGGGGACAGCGCCTCCCCTACCCCATAGATTGATCCAGTGTGCCCAGTGCATGGGTGACAGGGAAGAGGGAAATGGGGATACTCACACACTATTTGCTCATACCGTGTATCTAATTTTGGATAATAAAGATATCAATAATAATAATAATAATAATAATAATAATAATAATAAGTGCTCCGAGGAATTCTGGAGGTCCGTGATTTCAACCAGCCAGGAGACGTTTTGTTTTGCTTTGTTATGAGTTTGCTTTTCTGCAGGCTCTTCTGGGCCTCCAGGCAGTTGCCTCTTCCCCTTTCTCTCACACCAGGAGCTCTTTGCAAGCAGTCCATGGAGGAGAAAGTATGTGTAATTCCTCAAGCTGACCTTCCCTTCGTCACTTTTCTTTTGCAGAGGAGTTTCTGAAGCACCATGGATTGGACGTTAGACAGAGGGTCTGGAGAGTTATTTTCTTTTTTTTAAAAAAAAAGCTTCTAAAGGGTAAAAAAAAAAAGCTTCTAGGTCTGGAGAGATGGCTCAGTGGTTAAGATGTTTGCTTGCAAAGCCTGATGATCTGGGTTCAATTCCCAGTACCCACGCAAAGCTAGATGCTCAAAGTGCCATGCGCATCTAGAGATTGTTTGCAGCAGGGGACCCTGGCATGCCCATTCTCTCTCTCTCTCTCTCTCTCTCTCTCTCTCTCTCTCTCTCTCTCTCTCTCTCTCTTTCTCTCTCTCTCCCCTTTCTCCTTAATAACTAAGTAAATAAATGAATAAAAATTTTTAAAAATTCTATTCATTGGGCGTGGTTGCACACACCTTTAATCCCAGCACTCAGGAAACAGGATTATTTTGAGTTCAAGCCTACCCTTGGACTATAGAGTGAGTTTCCAGGTCAGCTTGGGCTAGACTGAGACCCTACCTCAAAAAAATTCTATTTATTTACTAGAGGAGGAAGGGAGGGAAGGAGGGAGGGAGGGAGGGAAGGAGGGAGGGAGGAAGAGAGGGAGGGAGAGAGAAAGAGAGAACGCACACCAAGGACCCTTGCCACTGAAAACTAACTCCAGACACATGCTAGAGAGATGCATACTACTCTGTGCATCTGGCTTTACTTGGGTCCTGGAGAATTGAAGCCAGGCTGGTAGGCTTTGTAAGCAAATGCCTTTAACTGCTGAGCTATCTCTAGCTCTGGAGAGTTATTTTCAAATGACAAGTTTCAACTCATACGTGGATCACAGAGTCACCCTAATGGATCACTGCAGTAATTTTGTTTGTCTGTTAGTAAACGAGCTGTAGTAGACCAGAGTATCTCAGAGCCTGTATGTGACTCATGCAGGCAAAGACAGTTTGATGTAAGCTCGACTTTACACATGCATGCACACTCATGTGCCCTTGTGTGTCCCAGGTCACAAAGTCAAGCACATTTCTTTTGCATGTCTATGTGTATCGTGTGCATGCTTGTATGTGTATACATATATGTGTATAAGTGCATGTGTGTGTACATATACATGTGGAGACCAGAGAGGTTCAATACTTGTCTTTCCTGGACACTCTCCACCCTGCTTTTTTATTTGTTTGTTTTTTTTTTTGTTTGTTTTTACCAAGTTAGGGTCTCACTCTAGCCCAAGCTGACCTAGAACTCACTCTATAGCTCTAGGCTGGCCTCCAACTCAGGGTGACCCTCCTAACCTCAGCCTCCCAAGTGCTGGGATTAAAGGTATATGCCTCCACACACTTTAGTGTTTTGAGACAGGGTCTCTCACCAAACCTGGAGCTCACCAATTTAGCTAGACTAGCTAACCAGCATGCTGCAAAGACCCTCTTGTCTCTACCTCCCTAATGCTGGGATGATGTCTCTGAACTTTTACATGGGTGTTGGAGACCTGAACTCGGGGCCTCGTGATGTGCAGCCTGGTAAAGTGTATTTCTTACTGTCATTGTCAAGAGGTTTGAAACCTACTTATTGAGTAAACCACATCAGAACTGAAATATGGGCATTTTGCTTTTTATTGCCATTCTTTGCTGTTTGCAGGAACCGTAGAATTTTAACATGTCAAAGCAGTTGATTTCCACTGAGCAAAGGCAGTGGATCATTTATTACCTCATAGGACAGGAAAGTCACTCACCTGCATGTGGCAAAATGCAGGAGATGGCGAGAGAGAAGAGCAAGCTGTCAGCGGAAGGAGGGTGAGCAGTCACTCTCGTATGTCCAGGGCTCTCTCCCTTTAAAGCCGTAGAGTCTGGCCAGGCACTTAAAACTGATGGTGTTCATTTGTCCATTGAATCATATTGATATTTTA
The DNA here is from genome assembly GCA_004024765.1 of Zapus hudsonius. Lineage (NCBI taxonomy): Eukaryota > Metazoa > Chordata > Mammalia > Rodentia > Dipodidae > Zapus > Zapus hudsonius. Next base: position 6,296 of record PVHP010029843.1, read on the forward strand.
GCCTAGGAGGCAGCCTTCCAGAAAACATCCCGCTTATTAAAAGCCACAACAGAGCCCAGTTTGCTTTCATGTCTTACTGACTTGGGTCTCATTCCCAGGACATTTCCTTTTCCTTGCTCCCCACTGATCTGTCCACTGCATTTTCAACTTACCTTCTCCCTAGAGTCATCATCACTCAAGGTGTCAAAGAGATCAAGTACAGGTACACCCTACACAATCCTAGCACCTACAGCTGACTGAGGGGTGTAGGCTGTATTACCCCTCGGATGGTTCTTGAGCAAGTACTTTCCTCCCCCCCCCCATGGGCCCCATGGAAGCTGGAGAGGAGTGCTATGCAGTCAGTCTGTGGTTCCACTGACTGTTAGCTGTGTGGCCTTGAAAAGTTGAGCCTCACTTCCACCCTCCAAGGCCTGGATGGTTTGACACACTATAGGTTGAGTGTGATCATAAATGTGTGAGAAACCCAACGGCACCATCACACCGGCTCTGAAGAGACCTTTCAGCTGCTCTCTGCCTTTGTCTTCTTAAAGGGCTGTCAGTCAAGCTCCTAAGGATGGAAGCTATGCTTTCCTCTAACTGCTGGAAGCTGAAGGCCTGCTTCCAAAGGCTGCCCATAGCCTGTGCTATGACTTCCCCAGAGTCCCTCCAGCAGCTGGGATTCGGGGCTATCTCGTGCTTTGGGCCTGTGCTGATTTCATTGGCATCACAATTTGAGCATGGTAAGCCCACTGGATACATCTGCTTGAGCCTTCACCAGCACCTGGACCAGTCATCCACACCTCTGCTGCCCTAAAGGCACCAGGAGTAGGGTCATCAGCAGTCACTGGAAATGAAAGATACTTTACCATTTCTCTAATTCCTGCTGAGTGAGTGAATAGAGAATCTCTGTCTTCAGTGGGTGTGGTGGCGCATGCCTTTAGTCCCAGCACAGGAAGGCAGAGGTAGGAGGATCACTGTGAGTTCGAGACCAGTCTGAGACTATATAGTGAATTCCAGGTCAGCCTGGATGCTAGAGCAAGACCCTCCCTAGAATAACCAAAAAAACAAAAAAACAAATCTCTGTCTTTAAACTTAACCATCTTGAACTGATTTAATATGGTATCAGACTGGAACTCACCAGTATCATTCCACATTAAATACGGTTTCCATTTTGAAGAACTGTAACAATTCTTACATTGCAAAGTAGTGGGATTGAGACTTAGTCTACCTCTCAGTTACCTTATTTTAGGCAACTCACAAGTTTCAGTTTCTTACAAAATGTCAATGTCTCTGCCTGCTTTCCAGGGTGCCAAAGATCAGTGTTCTGGCCCAGTGATTACAATGGTAACATTGTTTGTTATGATGAGCACGGTGGTAAAGTAACATTGTTATTTATAGACTGGAGTAAGCTAACCTATTCTGGATACTATTTCTCATGGTCTAGATATGACCAATGTCCCTTGTCCATACTTTGTCATAAAGCTCTGACCACCATTGAATGAGGGGCAGGAGGCTAATGGAGGCTATTCAGAAAGCTTCCATCAACTCTAGATTTGCCACTTATAAGGTGAACTTGAGCAAAAAAAAAAAAATTAGTACAGATTTGTCACCTCTGAAAACTACCTTTGTTCATTTAGCAGCTAATTATTGCCAGGTATGTTACCTTACACCTTGGAAAATGGAGGCAGGAAGATAAGCCAGAAAGTAGAGATAACGAGACAGAAAGGAAGAACCGAGTAAGGAGCTTGGCTGTCTGTGCAAAGACCCACTCTCTTGGGAGCTAATTCATGCCCATCTATCCCCGTTGTATAGTCTTAATCCACTCGTGAGGGTGGCCGTGGCCTAGTTACCTCCTATACTGGGGCTCAAGATTCCAAAATGGGAACCTTTGGGGATCACATTGGAACCATAGTAGTTTTCTTCTCCAAGGCAAGAGCATTTGGTACCCATGCCAGAGAGAAGGCATGAACTGTTGGGCCAGCTATTAGGGAATTTGAGCTAGTGAGATGTTATCAGCCACAGGCTTGACTCCCCCAAATGTTAGCAGCCCTGTGTGGTAGTGAGGACAATGAGACAGCTTTTCATTTCAGCAACTACCCATCTCTGCTCCTCATGAAGACTGCCAGCTCGACCCTGGAGAATGACAAGGAGCCGCTGCTGTCTGTAGCCATGCAGTTTAGACAGGCTTTGTAGTTACTGGCAGAAATCTAGTCCAAATAATTAGGCAACTCACGATGAGCCTTGACCTTAACTTGTAAGCACAGGAAAGTGGGTGAATGGATTTGAATAGGAATACTGGGAATGTTCCCTCCTGCTGAAAGGAAGCCCCCTTCCCCGAAGTTAAAAAGCAGGGGTTCATTCCATCTCACACCCACACTAACAATTGCTCAGTTTCCCCATAGCTATTCCAAGGGAAATTCCATGAAACGTCCATGAAAGTTGGAACATAGCCTGTTCCTATTCTGGAACTACCGTTACCCTAACTCTGTGGGGTAGTTGGCATCATTGATCCCCTGGCCAACAATACAAATAATAATACAAGCCACAGTCCCAGAAAGCTACAACTCGCTGATGTCTATTAACCTGAGTTTGAGCTGAATAAAGAAAGAATACACCTAGACAAGTAGGCTTGGACCTTGTCCATGAATGTGAGAGGCAGGATGACATGCTTAGCTTTGGATCCCGTCCTCATTTTATCCCACACCTAAGTCCCTTCACTTCTGTGATGGCTTGTCTAAGTCCTTGACTCCTGACCCTTCTCTCGTTAGTCCTGCACTAGGTTTGGGAGCAATGTTACCTGTGCTCAGGAACACTGGGTGATCAGACTCACCACTGTCCCTCTTTGTGTAACTCAGTATTACTCTTATAAATACTTCCTCTCCCTGCTGGAGAAGACTGGAATCCTGTCCCAAACTCTAGCTCCGTGGGTACTGCCTCTGGCTGGCCTTGACTTTTGCCTCTCTCTCCATCACCATCTCTTAGCTTGAACCTTTTAGCTTCAGTTCCTACTCATTCCTGTTGAAATGCTTCCCAGAGATTCCGCCTCACCAGTGTGGACTCCTGCCCACAAAACATGAATCTCCCTCGTGTGTGGATCCAGTTTTCAGGTTTGTAGACTCCTTCCTGTATGACCCACCTTCTCCTAGTTAAACCTTTCATCCACACTAAACAGCAGAAATAGCATTTCTTGTGCACTGTGTTTATTCGCACTATCATTCTTACCAGCTGTGTTGGACCTGGGCCAAGCTCTGGGACCAGTCCTGCTATTAGCTGAGGAAATGAGGGCCTTTTGGCCAATAGGTTGGTTGGCCAGCCTGATCATTTCTGCTGTTGGGCCTGTATCAATATGATCCTTACTTATTTCAGATGCTCAAATTGTGTTCCATGAACTGGGCTTACATTTTTACCTCTCTGGCTAATTTCCTGCCTGAATTCCCCATACAATACCCAAAGAATAACCCCTGAAGTGTTAGAGTCTCTGAAACTTAACTGCCAGGACCTGTGAGGTCATTCTGCCAGCCCTCACATGCAGATGCTTGGTGAATGCATTGGCGTGAACACCAACTCGCCTTATGTTGCTTGGGTACCTTTGTGAGGGCCTTCATGGCAGCTTCTCTTCTCGCCCTTCTTCCTTTGCCCATAGTTGGAACCATCTCTGGTCACTAGCTCATTCTTGTGGGCCATTCCACTGACTGGACTCAGTTCCAATGTATGTTTTTAGTTCTGAAAAGTATGTATTACGTTTAACCCATGAGGGAATTTGGAGAAAGGAGACTTGATGAAGGCATTAGCTTAATTTTTTCTTCTCTCTCACCTGCATAGCTATTAATTACATGCACCTTTTTTTTTTCTGACGTTTAATCAAGAAATTTGGAACTCTCACTAAACTGACTTTAGTGCACTTTACCAGAATGGCATTTGCTCTAGAATACTAATTTTACTGTGTTTAATTAAACAGGTTAAAATGTGATCATCTCAATTGTCAAAACTGTTCATGTAGCTTTTCTGTGTTTTGTGATTTTTTTTTTCTGGGAAGAGAAAAATTGTTCGCATTATTGCAATTCCATATAGTACAAAGTCGAACAAAGGAAGTGATGTGAATCCTTTAGCAGAAAGGTCGGCTGAGTCACTGGCGTCCTGAGCTGCCATCCAGCCCAGCGCATTTCTTCAGATGAGGACACCCGTCATGTGTGTGGAATTTTGCTTCTGAAAATTTGGACTGAATGCAAGCAATAGAGGGATGTTCACTTGTAAACAAAAGACAGGGGGGTATGAGGAGGAAATGAGTACTTCAGAGAACTGTAAAATTGAAACAGATTCTCGGAACCTCTCACTCTTAGCAATCAATCCTACCACTCATTACTGGTAAAAACACAGGTTCTGATTGGTGAGCTGGTTACAATTTGAAAAGAATGGACCTCAGGGTTCTATCCAGCACAGATAATGCCAGTTCTGGCTCCCAGATCCTGATTGGTGCATGCTTCCTGCTGAACACAGGGTACTGTACAATGTCTCCATGTCTTCCTCAGGGTAATGCAAATAAGTGATGGCTACAATAACACAGCTATCTCCTCTTGTTGACAGGTTCTAAAGGAGAAAGTAGATTTGCAGTGAAGAAATCCAGTATTCCATTAAGGAATAGCCTGTTGATGAGGAAATCAGAGAGTAATGAGCTGAGAAACATGTTTCATTATTCGGGCTGACTAAACCTGCAGTTCCTGGTAACTTATTTCCTGGGAACTCAGTGTGAATCTTCAGCAAGCCTTGGAACAAAAGGGATCTGAATGCAGGCTAACGCTAGAAGTCATGTTAACATTCCAGTCAGACTTTGGGAACAGGGGGTGTAAAGTTAGAAGGAAAAAAAGAGAAGTTTCCTTGCCTGCTGTATGAAAAATGAGGATCATTATAAAATTACGCTTAATTGAGACCACAATTAAAACTTGATTGAAACCACAGTTGACCACGAGGTCTGCCTTAAACTGCCTCTTCTCTGTATGCTAACCCTTGTTTTCCCGGTCATCCATTACTTCAGCTAACTCGAGATCCATTTGAGTCTTATGGGCCGCTACTAATTCATCTGAGTCAAGCAACCAAGCCAATGATAGCTAGCCAGCCTGAGTACCCTGGTTTGGGACAAGTGCCCAACTCTGATTCAGTCAGCTTCATTTCAGGGTTCAAGGTCAAAGTAGATTTGCTTAGAGCAGCATGGTCCACAGCGCAGACATACTTTTGTATATAAATAGGCAGGCAGTGTCTCATGTATTACTGGCCTCTTCCTTCTGGTAAATGAATCCAAACACCACCGAACTGTAAAAGACAGACCATGAGGAGACCACAGTGTAATCGTTTACTTGAAATTACTTGAAGTCATGGCCACCTTCCTTTCCCTCCTATTAAAAGGTGGTCTGTGTTAGTAGTCCACACAACTCTCCTGCCCCCAGCTGAAACAGAAGATAGAATATAAAGAACTATTGCCGAGGACACTAAGAAGGAAAAGGGCCAAATGGAGAGAAGAAAGGGGCCAGAAATGAAACCCTGTTTCCATCCAGGATTGAGGGAGTTGGTGACGGAGGGAGGTGGGGTTGAAACAAGAGCAGGAAGGAAAGGGTTTGGGTCTTGGAAGAAGTCAGAAGATGGGCTCGGTTCTATCTTGAACCGATGAGATGCTGCTAAAGGGTAGGACCAGAGGGCCATCCTGAAAGCAAGCTAGTGGACATGCTGAGGGGTGCCACTGAGGCAGGACAGCTCAGTGGGGGTGTCTCAACTTCCAGCCAGCCTCAGCCAGAGATGCACCAGAAAGCCAGCATCTGCGTGTGGTCCACTTTAGCTTTACTGGCGTTGGTATTTCTGAGTTTGCCATTCTTCCAAATGGTCAGAAGTGACAGATGCAGTCACTATTAGGGCACATTCATCTGGCTTTAAAATGTAGCTTAACTGTCTTTGAGCACACGCCCCATAGGAGGGACAGATGGGCCTCCTGTTCTGTTTGGTTTGTGTTATCTTTATGTGCCCTCTCCCTCCCTATAAGCTCTCACTTTAGCCCAGGCTGGCCTAGAACTCACAGCGATCCTACTATCTGCCTCCCAAGAGCTGGGATTAAAGGTGTGTCATGCACACCTGGCCTTTATGTGCTTTTTATTTATTTTGCAAGGGGAGAGAGGGAGAGAGAATGGGCACACCAGGGCCTCTAGCCACTGCAAACAAGTTTCAGATACATGCATCACTTTGTGCACGTGGCTTTATGTGGTGGGTACTGAGGAACTGAACCCTGATCCTTAGGCTTTGCAGGCAAGTGCCTTAACCACTGAGCCATCTCTAGCCCTTTATGTGCTTTTAAGGTTACACTTTTCTCCTAATTTGAATCAAATGGTCTTGGCCTGAAGATCCAAACATGTCAAAGTTTCTAAATATCTACTTTTAGGCATAGGTTAAATCCTTCCTTCTTTCTTTCCTTTCCACCTTTTCTCCCCCCTTCCCTCCTCCCTTCTTCCCTTCCTTCCACAGTGCTGAGGATGGAACCTAGGGTCTCATCCATGCTAGGCAAGCACTCTACCATGGATCTATATCCCTTTTTCATTGATTTAAAAGAAATCTTATTGCCAGGCATGGTGGGTCATGATAACAATCCTCACACTTGAGAGGATTAGGAGTTCAATGTTATCCTCATCTACACAGTGAGTTTGAGGCCAGGCTGGACAACATGAAACTGCATCTTGAACAACCCAAATCGCCATCATCTTCATGATCTTGTTGAAATCCTGGATTCATCCTACTAAACTTAGCTCAGATGCTATTCTCCTATGAAGCTTCCATAGACTCCCAGAGTCATCCTGTCCTATTTGCTTTGGTCAGCATGCATTATTCCACCGTAGTTTATTTTCATGATTGTCTCTCTACTGTGTGTGTGTGTGTGTGTGTGTGTGTGTGTGTGTGTGTGTGTGTGTGATGAGAGAGAGAGAGAGAGAGAGAGAGAGAGAGAGAGAGAGACCTTTCTCAATACTGTCCTCTTTCTTTGTGGGCCATGAGGAGACTGAGCTCAGCGAGGTGCTGTCAAGGTCAAGTTTTGCACGCACTTTCCTTCTCTTATTAGCAGTGTGTGTCGGTCAGCAGGGCTTCCTTCTCCCAAGGTCAGTAAGCTTCTGCACATGTCTCTATTCATCTTGGGGCAGATAGGTGCTTTCTTCAGAAGCTGGGCTGGAGATGGGAATGTTTCAAATACTTCATGCCATTGAGCCTTGTTAATTTGTGAAGAAAGCTTTTATTTTTATATTAATTCTCTCTCTTTCATTCTAAATTTTCCAGCCCTCCTGCTTTTCACTGGCTTCAAATGTGCTCAGCAGAACCCTGCCAGCTTCATTTGGAAGAAATATATTTCCAAGTTTGGTTGGACCTCAGTTTTTTTTGGGCTCTGCCCAGATTCTTGACAGAGAAGGTAGTGTTAAAGGGGGTTGATGGTGTCTAGACAGTAAAATCAGAAACTGTGTAATTTATGTTGCATTACAGACATCCACTTCCCGGATTGGAAAAAGGAAACTGGCTTTTATCTAAGGAAGTTTATTAAAGCCCAAAGCTCCTGGGTATTTCTGACCTATGAAAAGTTGAATAGCTTTATATAACATTCCCCAGTCCCTTCAAAGACAGGAATTATTGAGTCTGCATAGAGTCAGAGATGAGAAATTTACTTCCACATTTCAGGAGACAACCTATCGACCCACAGAGCAATCCTCTCCTGCTTCTCACCTCTGGTTAAACCCCTGTACATTCACAGGCAGTTTAGGTGTACACATTAGTTTCAGGGGGACATTGGAGTGGTGGAGTGCAATAGGAAAAGAGTATGGAGTTGTTTAGCGCTTGAAAAAAGATTGAAATGGTCTTAAACAAAAAACTTTGTTTTGTTTTTGTTTTTCAAGGTAGGGTCTCACTCTAGCTCAGGCTGACTTGTAATTAATTCACTATGTCGTCTCACGGTGTCCTTGAACTAACAGCAATCCTCCTATCTCTGCCTCCTGAGTGCTAAAAACATTCTTTTGACCAGGAAAAAGCATAATAAAAGTTTTAAAAGATCTCAACTGCACAACAATATCCACTTCTTAGATTGCTTAATGCTCATAAGCACCAGAGAGTTGATAATCAACGCTGTGGAAAATAATAAAAAGATAAAATCTCAGGCTAGGAGATGGCTCAGCGGTTAAGAGTGCTTGTCTCATGAGAACTCCCAACCAGAGACTGCCAAGTTCGACTTCCCAGAACTCACATAAAAATGCTGAGCATGGCCACTCACATCAGTAACCCCAGGCCACAGTGGGTGGAGACTGGAGAATCACTGAGGCTCACTGACGGACAGCAGCTCTGGGTTAAAGGAGAGACCCCATCTCAAGGAAATCTGCACGCAGATGAACAATATGAGGATAACTGATGTCCTCTCTGGCCTCCACATGCACACGAATGTAGGATGAGCATCTGCACACACCCCCCACACACACACTCCACACAACACACATACAAAACAGAGAGAGATAAAATCTTAACAAGCTAGGGAAAATTACGTGGAACTAAATAGTATGAAAGCCTTGGATGGCTTGCTTTATTTTTCTCTGGGTAACTGCCCAGGTCTTCGGGTAGAACTGTGAGTTTCTTTCAGGAAAGTTTGAATGGGTAGAACTATAAACATCTGTCAGACGCCACACTCCCAGCCGCTTTAGAACATGTGTGTTTAAACGCTATTGGCTTGTTAGCATTAGGCATTAAATTTGTGCTTTTCTACTACTCTTTGAAAAATTGTCTCTTCAGCCACATGGGGTGGTGCACACCTGTGAATCCCAGCACTTGGGAGTTAAGGAAGGAGGGTCATCATAAACTGGAGTCAGACACAGGAAGGCCTTGTTCAAAAGAAAAAAAAAGGAGGAAAAGAAATCATCTACCTTAATTCATGATTGAGGAATTGTCTTGTTCCTACCAAATACTAGATTTTACTAGTTTACATTGTGTTTATAGGTTTTAAGCAGATTTTGCCCGAGTCCTGATAGTTATTGAGAGGACAGTAGTTAAATGATACATTTAGTTGCTTCTGAATCTTATATAGAAAGCACTATTTTTGTTTGTTTTTTCAAGGTAGGATGAGTCTCCAAAGCAGGCAGTTATGGAAGGAAAGGATTTAGTGAAGCTATAGATTCAGGGGAAGTTACATAATGGAGAAATAGGCTGGCCCCTTATCACAGGTCCAGTGGAGAGAGAAACCCTTCACCAACATCACACACATAGAATAGCCAACAGGCGGGAGGTGGGTTGGGAGGAGAGAAGGGCAGAGAGCAAAGGGAGATTTTCTCCCCTTTATATAGCCATAGGGTGAGGTCTTGCAACCCTATCCTAGACTTAATGGCTTTGGAATTTCCTTCCTGCGCTGCCCTCCCAGGAAGGGGTGTTGATTTCTAGCTCTCCTGAGCTTCCTTACATCCTGCCCCCTACTTTGAGGCTGCCTTCCTGAACACATCCTCAGAGACCCACCCAAGATTACTAACAGGTCAAGTTGACAACAAAAGCTAACCATCACAATATTCATGATAGATTTAATATGCAGAAGTCCTCTTAGCAGCTTTGTAGCCCTTTGGTTGAAGGACTTGGAGATCAGAACTGCATCAGACACTTGGGAAACAAAGTCACTCATTCACATGCCATGGTAGTTTGGGGTGTTTAGATCAATGGCTACCCAGGGTGATATTCTGGGTTATTGTACATTTTCATAGTACTAGCACGGTTTTGAAAACATGGAGGATATTGTGGGAGAGCCTCAGTTATCTGTACAGAAGGATGCTTGAGTAACCAGATGTATTTGTTACTTTTTTTGTTGTTGTTGCTGAGATGAAATACCCAACAAAAACTACTTGAAATAGGAAGTTTTTAGTTGGACTCATAGTTTGAGGGTCCAGCCAGTCACGGTGGTAGGAGGGTGAGATGGTGAGTCATGTTTAATCTGTAGTCAGGAAGCAGAGAGAGACGAATGCTGGTGCTCAGCTCACTTGCTCCTTTTGTTCAGTTGGGGTCCCCAGTCCATGGAATGGTGCTTCCCAGTTAGGAAAGATCTTCCTACCCAGTCTAGACATTCCCTCACCAATAGGCCCAGAGGTCTGTCTCCTAGGTGATTCTAGATCCTGTCAAGTTGAAGCCAGCATTAACTATCACACCAATATAAGCTGAAACATTAGTATTCTGCCACGCTAATTATGTTACAATGTAAAGATAGGGAAAGCACAGAATGAATACTGACAAAAAATAGTCACCACGAATCAAGACTTACTGTCAGGTTTCTTACTATTTATGACCATTTAAATTTGATATTATTACCGCAGATTTTCAGTTGAGCAAATTTGAACTCAAAGAAGTCAAATAACTTGACAAAGATCATAAACGTAGTAAAGACTAGATTTTATTTTTATATTTATACATTAAACTTTGGTCTGTCTTAAAACTCAATTTATATTTTGGCCTCTTTTTGCCCAATAGAGCTTTCCAGATATTAACATATTAAACATAAAAAACATTTTTGAGTGTTCTCAAACAAAATAAAACAAGACAAAGCAAAAAGCTCAAAATCTGAGTCCAGTCAGACGTGCCTCAGTAGCACCTGCCTGGATGTCTGTCTGTTTGATTGTCCGTGTAGGGGTTTTTACGGGCATTCAAAGTAGGGTGAGGGTTGGAGAGACGGCTTAGCAGTTAAGGCTCTTGCCTGCAAAGCCTAACAACCTGGGTTTGATTCCCTAGTACCCATGTAAAACAAGACACACAAAGTGATACATACGTCTGGAGTTTGTTTGCAGTGGCTAGAGGCCCTGGTATGCCCATTCTCTCTCTCTCTCCCTCCTCTCTCTCTCTCTCTCTCTCTTTCTCTCTCTCTGCTTGAAAATAAAATAAGGTAAAATATTAAAATAAAGAAAGGATGAGATCAGACTTTTTGTCATTTCTGTAGTCTATTAAATTTCAGAAAAGGGACTAAGGACTTCTCTACTGGAGTCATTCTTTTTTATGTGTATAACTTACAAAGTGGCACAGGCTTATTTCAAGCAAATTATAGAAATATATGACTTAGAACGTGAAAACAAGCAAAAACATGTTAGAGCCCTCTGCAGCTGTCTCCACCGTCACCCTGTCCTGGTTCCTCTGCTGCATCACGAAGCATCTACGACCTAGTGGCTTAAAGCGAGTTCCCGAGTCTGTGACTTGAGCTGGTCTTCGTGGGGACAGCATGTCTCTGCTTTGCCTGGTCAGCTGGGCTGGCTCAGAGAGGAATGGAATCATTATTTACATCTGGCATCCCTGGAAGGTCCTGAGAAGGCTCGGGTCACTAGAAGCTGGCACGGCCGAGTCTGTCCAGGCCTCTCTCCATCTCCCTGGAGACTCACTGGGTGGTCTCTCTGGAGCTGCCAGGATCCTTGCATGTGGGCTTGGGGTATGGAAGGGAGGAAGTTATATGTCCTTTTCTTAGCAACTGCAGAAATCATGTTGCATCAACCTTAGTCCATTTTTGTAAGTCATCAAGGCCAGCCCGTTATTCAAGGGAAACAGAATTGGTCTTCACATTTCAGCGGCAGCATGTTAAAACAGCTGAACGTTTTAAAAACTGTTGTGGTACCTGTGAACCTTTGTATATTTTTAATACTTATTATTATTTGTGTGTGTGTGCATGGGTGCACATATGCTATGATATGTGTGTGTGTGTGTGTGTGTGTGTGTGTGTGTGTGTGTGATGTTTCTCCTCTCCTTCCATGTTCTTTTGAGATGGGGTCTCTTTTGCTGTTGTTGCTGCTTGTGAGCTTCTGGAATCTCCTGCTTTCACCTCCCATGGCCATAGGTGCATTGGGTTTATAAACCCACGTGCCACCTTGTGTCCTGCTGAGGAAGATTGAACTCAGGTCAACAGGCTTGCAGGCAAGTGCCTTTAGCCTCTGAGCCATCCAGCCCTGTCTTAACTTTTAACCAACAATGTTTGTCTTGTGTAGTAATGAACATGAAAAGAAAGTTGTTAACATCATTCTTCGACCACCTGGTGACTCCACTGTTATATTTTGTATAAAATGCAGCACTTTGGTATTTTCATTAATCATCTTACTGCCTATTTTTATCATGTTTGTGGACACATTTTTTTCCAGAAAATAAAATTATAATGCTAAAAGCTTCTCAGAACTTTGAGAGGAAACGGGAATACTGTTTTATGGGGTAGTAAAATAAGTCATTGTAGTTTTGTTTGAAATACCCGCTGTCTTATTGCCTAAACATTTTCATTGTGCTCTTAAAGCCCAAATAATCTGCAAGATTTATGATATGAGGGCCATCATCGTCATCACCATCGTTGCCGTCATTTGGTTTTTTGATGTAGGGTCTCATTCTAGCCCAGGCTAACCTGGAATTCACTATGTAGTCTCAAGCTGGCCTCACACTCACATCGATCCTCCTACCTCTGCTGGGATTAAAGGTGTGGGCCACCACATCTGGCTCTAAATCTTATTTTTAACCATGTTATAAATTGCATAGGGGCCCATGTAACAACCAGCCAAATTGATTTTCTGATTTTCAAATCTTGCACTTAACTGGGGAGTGAAGACATGGCCCTGAATTCAATTCTGAATCGTGCCACCAGGATGTGAGCAGAGGCCTGCATGCTACACAATGTCACTTTTCTAAGCAGCTGTCCTCAGCACTTGTCCTCACAGAAGACAGCAGTGACCTGAACCAGGGTTACCGAGGGAATTATCACAATGCCAACTGTGGAGATTTGAATGTAAAATGTCCCCACATATAGGCTTCTCTGTTTGAACATTTGGTCCCCAGCTGGTGGCACTGTTTGGGAAGGTTGTGGACCCTTTAGGAGTTGAATCCTTGCTGGAGGAAGTACACAGCTGAGGTCAGGCCCCCATTTCCTGTGCTTTCTTTCCTTCCTGCTTGCAGATGTGGTGACTGATCTCGACTCCGGTCATGCCTTCCCCGCCATGCTGGCCTCTACCTTCTAGAACTGTAAGCCAAAAGAAACCCTTTCCTTCCCTCCTTCCTTCCGTAAGCTGTTTCTGGTCAGGTGTTTGTTCACAGCAACAGGAAAGTAACTGATACACCAGCCTGGAAGGCTGAGTTCTGAATGCAGTTGACTGTGACCATCACTAGTGAGCATTTAGTGTGTCAGGTACTTGAAGTGTTTTATCACACTAGATCTTCTGAGATATATGTTCACATCTACATTGACAAGTAGCAAAGCTGAAGCTTTAACAAATTGGGGACTGGAGAGATGGGTCAACAGTTAAGACACTTGTCTGCAAAGCCTAAGGACCTGGGTTCGATTCCCCGTACCCAGGTAAAACCAAGTTGCGCATATATCTGGAGTTCATTTGCAGTGGCTAGAGGCTCTGGCTCGCCCATATTCATTCATTCATTCATTCATTCATTCGTTCTCTCTCTGCCTCTTTCTCTCTCAAATAAAGAAAATATTTAAAAAATCCAAGATTGCATGCTAGTATATGGCAAAATCCTATTCTAAACAAAGCTGAGACTTCTCATTCCCCACCCCTTGCTTTTAGCCTGTTCTCTACAAACGTCTTTCTCCATCCTACCTTTCCCACTGTCCTACCATAGTACTGGAAACTCCGAGGCTAAACAATGCTTTTCCTTTCAGTGGTACTGCCATGAGGTGAACCCTTCCTCACATGTACTCCCAGGTAACCTATACTAAGAGAATTGATGTGGAAGCCCGAGCTTTCAGGACTTCTATTTGCACGAGGCTCAAACGCACCTCGTAGGACTTGCACACTTGTGCCGATACACAGAGAGCATCTCTGGAGATCCAGCTGAATTTCCAGGAAGCATTGGGATTGATAGTCAGGTGTAGATTGCGGCCACAGGTGGAGGAGGAAGGCCCCAAGCTGCCCCCGCTTTCCTGTGAGTTGGACCTGTTATATGAGCAAGCCAGGGGGGACTTTGCAGAGTTCATGGAGATGAGAAAAGAGTAACACTCAGTTAAAATGATGGAAAAATTAGAAGTGTAGAGCGAGAAAGGCGCTTCTAACTCATGTACAGTTTGCCGAAGGAAGAAAGCGTTTCCAAACTGGTCCCTGGGGAGAAGCAATGGAAACCAGGACTCAGAGTTTAGCCAGCTGACTTGATAGTTGGTGGCAGTGGGACAGACGTTCATGACACTTGTGGTTCTGGTGACAGTTCCCCTTGCCTGTCACAACCATCACGCTGTCATCCGGCCATCGGGAGTCAGCGTGCTCGGCACTGTACCACAGCTTGCCACGTGTGCAGATAGGGAGAGGAAGAAGCCACCATGGTAAGGGCGATAAGAACCATGAGGAAGAAACAGTGCAGAACAGAGGGACCTAAGAAGCCGTATCATAGGTGCTGATAGTGATGTCTAAGATGAGGTGATAGTTGTGTTACTTTCAGGTGTGTGTGCATGTATGTTTTACATCAAAGCAATTACCAGACATTTCCAGAAAACCTTGCCATTTTCATCTCGCTAGCAATGCATGAAAGACTGGGCTTTTTTCTCACACTTTCACCTATATGTATAGATATATAGGCTTTTATTGGGATTGTAGCTCATTAGCCTAGGCTGGCCTCAGACTCCTATGTAGCTAAAGAAGATCTTGAACTCCTGATCCTCTTGCTTCCACCTGCTAAGTGCTGGGATTATAGACATGTGCCACCATGTCCAGCCCTTGCCAATATTTTTTGTGGTAATTAAAAAAAGCTATTGTGACAAGTATGTAATGATCTCCCATTGTGGTTTCTTTTTTCACTGTGGTCCTCCCCCCTTTAAAAAAATATATATTTTCAAGCAGAGATAGAAGAAGAGAGACAGCCAGAGAGAATGGGGGTGTCAGGGTCTCCAGCCACTGCAAATGAACTCCAGATGCAGGCTCCACTTTGTGCATCTGGCTTTTCTAGGTACTGGGGAATTGAACCTGGGTCATTAGGCTTTGCAGGCAAGTGCCCTAACTGCTGAGCAATCTCTCAAGTCCCATTGTGTTTTTAATTTGTATTTCCCTACTGACTAAGGACATTGAACATCTTTTCATGTATCTGTTCACACTATTCACCAGTCCATCACCTGCTGGGTGAAATGTCTGCTGTGCTACCTGTCAATTTTTGACATTTTTTTTTTATTGTTGAGTTTTAGGAGTTCTTTATGTATTCTAGATGTTAGTTGAATATATATAAATCCCTTTTTCCCTCATTCTTTAGCTTATGTTTTCATTATCAAAAGAATTTTTGTAGGGGCTGGCAAAATGACTCTGGGGATAAAATGCTTGCCATGTAGGTATGATGTATGATGGCCTGAGTTCCGGTTCCCCCCAGAACCCACATGAAGGCAGGCAGAGTAGTGTGAGCATCTGTACTCCTAGTGCTCCTAGGACAAGATGGGAGGTGCAGTCAAGAGAATCCTCAGAAGCTGCGGGCCTGTTTGCCTGCTGTATGCAGCAGTGAACAAGAGACTGTCTTGAACAAAGTGGAAGGTCAGGACCAACACTTGAGGTTGTCCTCTGACCTACACACATGTGGCACATGCCTCTCCCCCTCCCTGCAAAGTTTGTTTGTTTGTTTGTTTTCTAAAGTAGGGTCTCACGGTAGCCCAGGCTGACCTGGATCTCACTCTGTAGTCCCAGGCTGGCCTTGAATTCACGACTTCTGCCATCCAAGTGCTGGGATTAAAGGTGTGCCTCACCATGCCCAACTGCAGAGAGGTTTTTGCTAAGCAAAGGTTGTAACTTTGAAGGCTAGTTTGTGAATTCTTCCTTCCTTTTGTCGATTATGATTTTGCTGGTA
>PVHP010029844.1:0-22091 GCA_004024765.1 Zapus hudsonius
TTTTTTTTGTCAGTTAATCCTTTCTTTTTGTGTTATAGGAAATAAACATGAACACGGAGAGCATTGTCAGCACCGAATCCTCATCATCTTTACTTACTCTTCAAAGATCTTCAGAGACAATGGTTTCTATTCAGCTACTAGACTTCAAAACGGGATTCTTGGAAGCATTAGAAGAACTGCGCATGAGAAGGGCAAGTTCCTCCTTTAAAAACATTTTACATGAGAAACCTTTCATATTTTTCTTTTTCCTTGTTTCTCAAGGAAAAAGGCAAAATTAACTTTCTAATGAGCAAGTGTGGACAGATTAAGTTCATAATCAGGGAATGGAAAATAAGGAAAATTTGGAAACTGCAGCATAAAATAAATTTTGGATCTTCAGATTAAATATTTGCTGAGTCACTGATATCACGTGATATCATTTTCAGTAGCCACCATGGTGGATCCAAGAGCATGGCTCTTGGGGAGCTGACATTGTTGCTAGCACTGTAAGATTGTTGTTTGCAGAATGATTACATAGAGTAGGTAGTAAATATATGTAGTAGGTATTCTGAATTCAGAGAATCAATTCTTCTTCTTCTTCTTCTTCTTCTTATTTGTCTTTTCAAGGTAGGGTTTCACTCTAGCCCAGGCTGACCTGGAACTCACTAGGTAGTCTCAGGGTGGCATAAAACTCCTACCTCTACCTCCTGAGTGCTAGGATTAAAGGCATGCACCACCAGGCCTGGCTGTGGTGGTTTTTTCTTATCCCGGTGTTTCAAAAGTGAGAAGGGAGGAAGAGACATGAGAATTTCCTGAAAGCTCATAAACCAGCTAGCCTTGCAAATGTAGCAGTGAACAAAAGGAGGTGGAAGGTGAGGAAGGGCACCCAGAGTTGTTTTCTGACCTTCACATGCATGCAATGGTATGTGCATGTCTGCAGTCACAAACATTAATGTCTGCACACATAGGTGCATACACATAAAATAAATATATATTTAAAATATTAGTTTTAATAAAATATCTAAATTATGCAAATCTTTAAAAGCATTCTATATCTGAGATTGTCTTGATCTAAATTTGAATACAAGGGCCGAAGAGATACTCAGTGGTTAAAGGAACTTGCTAGCAAAGCCTGATTCCTGGGTTGGATTCCCCAAGTACTCACATAAAGTCAGATGCACAGAGTGATATATGTGTATGCAGTTTGTTTGCAGTGGCAAGAGGCACTGGCACACACATTCTTTCTCTCAAATAAATTAAGAAATATTTTAAAAATTGAATATATTGCTAATTGCATAGGATAGATTGCAGGTGGTTCTGGAGAGAAAGAAAGAAATAGAGACTGGTACAGCAATGTTCTAGGAATATGTTCACTAGGCCACAGTTGAGAAGATAGAATCAGAGAAACAAAGAAACACTGGTAGAATTTGGTGACTTCCTGTCAGTAAGCTGTCAGAGCAAAAGACATATGGGAGAACTTTTATATAATATCAGCCTTGTTCTGGAACTTAAATTCACTGAAGTTTGTTATAATGAAATTTCATACTATAATGCTCATTATTTGTAAAAGATACTTATTAGTGTAATAAAAACCTGTTTAAAGAAGTCTTGCTGAAAGAAAAGGCATTTTGGATAAGTATTATAAAGAAAATTTTTTGCAAAACTAACTTAAATGTTATTTTTCCTAAGTAAACTATTCTGTTCATTATGTTTCAAACATTTTGTTTTGGTTTGCTGATCTTTCCCACTTGAAAAACAAGCCTCTTTGAAAAGTTTCCTGAGAAGTCAGGGGTGTTGCTCAGTTGGTAGTTCTTGCCTAAATAAAATTACATACTGCAGTGTTCATCCTACATAAAAACTACTGAGCGTAACAAAAACCTGTTTAAAGAAGAAATCTTCCTGGAAAAGGGTATCCTAGATAAGCATTATAAAGAAATACAATCAATTAAAAAATAAATTAGTTAATTAAAAAAAAAGAAATACAATGCTCAAACAGTACAAAGCCCTACGCCCATCCCAGCACTGCATAAACCAAGGTTGGTGGTGCAGGTCTGTAATCTGTGCACTCAGGAGGTAGAGGCAAGAGGATCAGAAGTCCAAGGTCATTTCAGTTGCATAATGAATTCAAGGCCAGTCTGGGTTCAGTGAGACTCTGTCTCAAAAAAAAAAAAGTCTTCAGAAATATTTAGGGTTAGGAAAGGAATCATGCCCTCTTTTTTTATTTAGAAATGTTTCAAAAGCTACATTTTAAAGTTTATCTTTCTGATTCTACTTATATGCTTAACCTTTCATAATGGTATTCTTCTGCTCTTTGATTAGGAAAGCATGGATACACTTAGCAGACAAAGATACTGAATGTGTGTTTAAATGGGATCTTTTTAGAAAACTTTTTCATATTTATTGACAGTAATTAGATACATTGTATAAGCAAGTCTTATGATGGTGTCCCTATTTCCCTCCTCCTATCCCTACCCTGCTGGGGGCCCTCCTATGTGGGCTTGCAGGACCAGTCCATGGGATAGGGGGTTATGATTTGTAGGAGAGGTAGCCAGTTTTTTCTCCCTCATTATGGCTCTTACAATGTTTCTTCCCCTCTTCTGCTCAGATCCCTGAGTGATGATGGGTGATTTTTAGGTCTGCTTTTCTGTTGAGGTCTTAAGAGTCTCTGGGTTTCTGCTTTGGATTGTGTTGGGTATCCTCAGTGTCTCCACTATCCTTTCACAGGTTATCTGATTTGCTGTGGAGGTAGGTCTCTTGCTTGTCTTACCACTTCTTCAAAGGTTTTATTTGGGCTGTATATCATAAATTAGGGATGATTCATCTCCTGCTTGGGTGATAGGCAACATCTCAGGTCCTGTTGGTGGGGTTAGGTTGTCCATGCTTGTCACTGGCTTCTGAAACATACAAACAGAATCTCCAATGGAGAGTAAGATTAGTATAGGTTAAATGAGACAAACTTTGTTAATTTGGTGAAATTCTAATTGGGTAAAGCCGCTCTGTAGATCTCTGGTTAGTGGGGGTGGAGCCCAGGTTCTTGGTGCTCATATGGGATTGCCATGGATCCCAGTTCCAGTTCAGGGTTACCTGCCTCTGAGTGGATATTTTAGCCAATTAATAAGGCATTGATTACCCACCTAGGATTAGTGCCACTATTGCACAGGTGAGCACTTCATGGTGTTACTGGTCTCTGCCAGTCTTCATTATTCTCTTAGCATCATTCAGTGTTGTATATCAACAACCTCTACTTTCTCAGAGTATCTTTAGTCATTTTCTCCTGGCAGCTCATGAACGCTTTCCAGCACTACATATTCTACCATCTGGGGACTGGATACCATTCTTGATTAAGCAGGGTCTCTTGGTGTTGTATGATGACAATCTGTGGTGTCTTTAGCAATAAGGTCTTACCTTTTGCCTGGGTTGGGTATTCAAGAGTTTTAACAGAAGCCTATCTTATTTGGGGGGACTTCATGGTTCTCTTCGATCAACAGCATAGTGTGGGAAGTAACCAGGATCTTTTAGTTCCTAGCCTGAATCCCTTGACATCTGCCTGGCCTAACCCAGAGGCAGAGTTTGCTACTCTTCTACCTTCCACCTTGGTGTACAAGTAAATAATTCTCTTCATGTGTACAGAACAGCTTAGTTTTCTTAGAAGCTGTATTGCAGGAAAGCCTATGCAGGTATGTCAAACACAGAACCATTATGAATGCCTCTAAGTACCATACTTAAAATAGGGGGAATAATGTTTTTAAATAACCAAATGTAAGAGCATATACATTACTTTCAGTGGTTATTGAAAAAGGAGTTGTTTTTTTTCTTAAAAGGGGAAACATTGTCTATCTTTCATTGGAAGAAGTCAGTGTTTGGTTTTCATATGTAGCCTGATGACAATGCCTTAAGTCTCCCCTGCCTCCTTAAGTTGCTTTTGTCAGTTTTTTTATGGTATGTATATGCATGTGTGGTGCACATGTGTATATGTGTGTGCTTGTATGCATATACATATGTGTATAGGAGTGTGGAGGACAGATAACTGATGTGGGGTGTCTTCCTCAATCACTCTCTGTCTTATTTATTGAAGCATAATCTCTCACTGAACCCAGTGCTCACCAATTCAGCTAGTCTAGCTAGCCAGCTTGCCCTGGGGATCTGTCTGTCACAGCTTCTGAGTGCTGGTATTACAAGTATGTGTCACTGTGTCTGGGTTCTGGGGTTCTGTACTTAAATACTCTTGCTTGCACACAAGCATTTTACCAGATGAGACATTTTGCCAGCCCTTGTTAGGTATTTTGTTGTAGCAATGTGAAGGTAGCTAATACAAAAATTTTGTAACAAGAAGTAGGGTCATTGCTGTGATAAACCTGACCACCTTTGGAACTGGTTTATAGGAGGAATATGGAAGAGTTTGGAACTTCAACTAGAGAAGCCTTACAATGCTGTCAGTAGAGTTGAATGAGCCATTCTGGTGGGAGTTTGGAAGCTTAGAATGCCAAGAAAAATGTAGACAATGTCTGTTCTGCTCCTGAGGTTTCAGAGGGGAACATAGACTCTGGAACTGGACCAAAAGTAGTTCATATGATGTCTAGCAATTAATCTGGATTTGTTTTGCCCATTTGAGTGAGGCTTATTTCAAAAGAAAGGGATTTATGTTTGATAGGAAATTTCAAGACAAGATAACATTTGCACTGTGGCATGGTTACTGCTCACTGTTCTTAGGGAGAGAGAAGAGAGAGAGAGAGAGAGAGAGGAGAGAGAGAGAGAAAGTAAAAAGATATGAAAAATGTGAAGTTTGGCAAGGAAAAGTGTGTGAGCAAGGACCAGAAAAGGCAGATGACAAAATCTATAATTTTCAAAGAGAAACTTTATCCTTTTCACTTCAGGCCAACTCAGTCCAAAGTGAAACCCAAAGATTTTAACAGACTAATATTCAGATTGCCCAATCCTTTTTCAGTGCTCTTAAATTAGTTAGAATGTGTGTTGTAGTCATCAGAGTTTGACCTATACTGTAAAGGGTTAAATATTTCAATGGTTTTAGTCAAGTAAAAAAATACAATAAACATCAAAATAAAGTTGACTTATTTTCAAAGTCTTGTAACTGTATTTTATTACCTAACTATATTGTAATTAATACAAGAGGATGTTACTCATTTTTTCTTTATAGATCTAAGTTGGTAATGCTAGTATTTGAAAATAATACAATGTTTTAAATTAATAGATATGCAAATTAACAATCTAAATCAACAAAATAGTTGCTATAGAAATTGGACTGACCCTCCCTCTATAGCCCAAGTTGGACTTAGACTTGCTATGTAGCCTAGGATGGCCTTAACTCCTGATCCTCTTGCCTCCACTTCTAAGTGCTGGAATTACAGGCATGTGCTATAATATTTGGTTAATGCGGGGCTGGGACTTGACTTCAGGGCTTCAAGAATGATAGGTAAGCATTCTATAGTTTTAGACTCAATTCCTTCCTTCCTTCCTTCCTTCCTTTCCTCCCTTCCTCCCTCCTTCCTTGCTTCCTTTATCTCTCTCTCTTTCTTTCTTCCGTATATGTGTGTGTGCACATGCATGTGTGTGTGTGTCTGTGTGTGTGTGTGTGTGCAGGCCAAAGGTTGACATTGAGTGTCTTTCTTCTTTATATATTGAGGCAGGTATCTTCTTGTCACTGGGACAGAATACCTAACTAGATGCAGCTGATGAAAGGAAAGGGTTGATTTCAGCTTACAGTTTCAAGGGGAAGTCACATCATGGTGGGGGAAAGCATGGCTGAATAGGCATCTAGGGAATCATATCTTGTCACAGCAGCAGAAAGGAAGTAGTCAGAGTGAGCTAGCTCTGAACACTGAGGGGTTGGACTCCTAAACCTCAAGGTCTGCCCCCAGTGAACATTTCCTCTAGCAAAGGCCCCACAACTTTCCCAAATTGTCACAAGCTTAGGACCAAGTATTTAAAACATGTGAGGCTATGGGGAACATTCCATATCCAAACCACCTCATCAGGTCTCTCACTTGAACTCTGAGCTTGCTGATTTAGCTAGTCCAGCTAGCTGCTTGCCCTGGTGATGCGCTGTCTTCACCTGAGTGCTGGATTACAGCTGGCTGCCATGTCCACCTGCCATTTACATGGGTGCCGAGGATCTGAACTCTGTTCTCCACGCTTGCAAAGCAACCACTTTATTCACTGAGCCATCTCCCCAGCCTCTAGATGTCATTTCTGAGAAATGCCCAGCAGATTCATAACAGAGCTAATAAGAAGTAGAGATGAGCAACAATAGCACGGGGCTCACAAATTCAGAGTTTTCAGGATTCATATAGTTGGCATGTGATATGTAGTAGGGAAGAAATTATGCTGGACTGGAGAGCCTATATAGAAAGAAATTAGAAATTCAGAATTCAACATTGAATCTATTGGATTCCACCAATTGAAAGGTCAAAAGTTTTTAAGCAGAATGTATTTCTGATCCAAGTTATTTCTGCAGTGGGGATAAAAGGCCTCTATGCATTCATTTCATAACCTTTTTAAACATTTGTTGGTTTATACTTTAAGAGACTGAAAATTTATAATGACTGTAATGTCATATAATATATATTTTTTATCATGCTACAATTATAAAAAATACTATGGTAGTTTAGTAAAAAGGTGCATTAAGTTTGTTAAATATCTCAAAAGGAAAGAGTCCTTGAATTCTAAATGAGCAGTGAATAAAGGCAATGGAGCTTTGGCATCTAAAATAACAGTGATTTACCAGGGCAGTTGTGAGGGAAGCTGACCAAGTAGTGAGACGATATGTGGTAAACAAGCAACATTTCAATTCCATATAAAATTAGTAAAATTACCAGTGAGTGAAATCATACCTCTTTCTGATTATTATGACTTATAGAATGTATGTCTTTATCTTACATAGAAAACTGATAAAATGAATGTTAGCCACATTGCTCAAAATAGCATGTTTCTACTTCATTAGGATTTTAATTTCATGCTTTCTATTAAAATTATTTTAATCTTTTGATTATTTAGCTCTCATTTTTCTTTTATCTGTCGAACAACTTTTTATTTTAATAAAATTTTCCTGTGAAATTGTCGATGAGAAAAAGTACATTAAATTTAGTAAGAAAATCCTATCTATAAGTTCTATAAAGTATCCCAGAATATAGAATCCCAAAAGTGTTTATTTTTTATTAGATGCCTTAGGACTACAAGGATTTAAGTGTTTTTACAAAAACAATAAAAGAGGAGTAATTTGATGGTTTATTTACTCTTTATAACCTTTAGAAAGTGTCATGTTCTTTTAAAGTGCTTGCTTCAGGCTGTAGTTTTACAAGATGGGTTGTGTGTTGGTCAGATCTCTTCAGTTCTTGACCCTGAACCGATTTAAGACATAGTACATACAGCAGGCACATGTCCAAGAAGCCCAAACTATAACTAGCTACTCTTATTCTCCTTTTCAAACTTACAGTGTACTTCCTATTAAATTAGTCAATTCAGTTTCTTATGTTGTCTAGTAAAATACTAAGTATTCTATTTTTCTTCTTCTGATAGCTAAAAAGTGTTCAAGATAAATATGTAATATTCATGAAATAGTTAAAAATTCATTGAAAATCTTCTAATAGTATTTAAATATTTTTCATATTAGTGAATTTAATCTGCTATGATGATTTCTGATATGGAAAAATAGTATTAAAACATTTATAGCCATCCTTAAATTCTTCTGTTTTTCATGCTCCCCTGTGGGATTGGGGAACAAATGCTTATGGCTACACTAGCTGCTTTTGAGGGTCCTGAGCATCAAACTTGAAGTGGGGTCTCTCAAGGCTCCTCCAGCCCTCATTCTGTTATTCATTCATTCATTCATTCATTCATTTTTAGGCCCCTATTCTTAAAAAAATTTTAAGGCCCTCATTCTTGCATAGGAAATGCTCTTAACTTCTGAGCCATCTCTCCAACCCTTCTACATTTTAAAATATATATTCAAGAGAGAGAGAGAGAGAAAGAGAGAGAGAGAGAGAGAGAGAGAGAGAGAGAGAGAGAAGCAGATAAAGAGAGAGTGAGCATGGGTACACCAGGGCCTCCCACCACTGTAAACAAACTCCAAATGTATGTGCCTCTTTGTGCATTTGGCTTTATGTGGGTTCTGGGGAATCAAACCAAGCCTGTTAGGCTATGCAAACAAGTGATTTTAAATGCTGAGCCATCTCTCCAGCCCCATCTTATACATTTTAATGTAACTGTTTTGTATGTATATTGCATTTTTAAAAATAAATTTTATTTATTTGCATGTGTGTGTGTATGTGTGTGTGTGTGTGAGTGTGTGTGTGTGTGTGTGTGAGTGAGTGTGTGTGTGTATGGGCACTTTGGGGTGTCTTGCCATTGCCACTGCAAAACAAATGCCCCACACATGTGTGACTTTGCATCTGACTTTATGAGGATGCTGGGCAATTGGACCTGGACCAGGAGGCTTTATAAGTAAGTGCCTTTAACCACTTAGTTAACTCCTTGCCCTATGCATTAAAAAATTTTTGTTTACTTATTTGAGAGAGAGGGACAGAGAGAAAGACACAGACATAAAGTGAGTATGGGTATGCCAGGGCCTCCTGCCATAGCAAATGAACTCCAGACACATGCATCACTTTGTGCATCTGGCTTTATGTGGGTACTGGGGAATTGAACCTGGGCTCTCAGGCTTTGCAGACAAGTGCCTCCAACTGCTGAGCCATCTCTCTAGCCCCCTGTTGCATTTTTTGATACATTGAACTTTTATTTTTTTCAATTTATCTTCTAGTTTTTTTTTGTAATTTTAAACATTTTTAAAGTTTTATTTATTTGTGTAAAAGAAAGAGGAAGACAGAGAGTGAATATGGGTACACCAGGGTTTCCTGCCACAATGCAGATGAGCTCCAGATGCATGTGCCACTTAGTGCAACTGGCCTAAGTGGGTACTTGGGAATCAAACCCAGGCTGTCAGGCTTTGTAAGCACGTATCTTTTTTTTTTTAAATTGTCCATAATGAGTTACATTGTTTAGTTGGCCAACAATGAGTTGTTATCCCCAATTCCTCATTGCCCTCCTTCCCCATCCCCAGTCAGCTGGATATCCTCCTCTGTGGGCCGTCTGGATCAGTCTTTGTGGTAGGGGACCATGGATAGCCCAGTCTTCAGCCGGGTTCTCCTGACCCAAGTGTGTTGTTACTGAGGGGTGCCCTATTGCATTTTTTAAAGATAGGTCTCACTATGCCACTTAGGAGGGCTTTGAGTTCAAGTCCAGGCTCCTGAGTAGCAGGGATTACAGGCTTGTGCCACCATTTCTGGCCAGGGAGGTTTGATTATTGATGTGTATTACTGCAGGAGATCTCTGTCTCTTTCTACTTCACTTTTGTAGAGGAAGTGAGTGATCACAGGTTGATAGGCACCTTCTCACAGATGGAGGTGTGCATTCAGGTGACTCACATCTCAGTGGACTGAAGTATATTACATCTGATCTAAATCATCTAGTCACAAGATGTTTCTCAGTTCTAGAAACCTCAAGAGCAAAGAACATTATTTCCTTGAACTATTTTTGTCCCTAGTCTGTCCATAGGCAGTTTCTGACTTATCATTCAATGGGCAGGTGAGGGGGTAGCTGTCCCGAGGCCCTTTTGCTGAGTGAAAAAGTGACAGAGGATGAAAGAAAAACCCCTTTTATCGGATCATTGTGATTGACAAGGATCAAGTGGAGTTATGAAGGGAATTGGTGTGAAATGCACTGTGGAGGCAGAGTCGGGGGATCAAGAGTCTGAAGCTAACCTGTGCTACATGGCAAGACCCGTCTTAAACTGAAGTGTTGAGTACTAGCTTGGTTTCAACTTCATGCTGACCTTGCTGAGCTCACTCACTAGTTCTGGGAGACTTTGGTTCTGTAGGTTTCTTAGATTTTAAAAAAAATGTATACATGTATTCATTTGCTAATACTGTTTTATTTTTTGTTTTTTTCAATGTTTGTCATTTCTGCCTTATCACAATGGCTAGAACTTCTAGTACTGTGCTGAATAAGAGCAATAGAAACAATCATCCTTGCATTCTTCTTCTTCCTCATCTTAAAATGAAAGCATTCAATGGTTTTGTAAATGCTTTTTATGAAAAATTAGGGTAATTTCCTCTATTCCTCTCTATTCCTAATTTGCGAGAGGGTTTGTGTTTTTATTTTTGGTGCTGGGGGTTAGAACCCAGGGCCTCACACATGCTAGGCAAATGTTTTACTACACTTGTAACCTTTTTTTTTAAAGTTTTTTTTTTTTTTTTTTTGAGGTAGCGTCTCACACTAGCCAGGCTGATCTGGCGTTCACTTTGTAGTCCCAGAATGGCCTTGAACTTACAGCAATCCTTCTACCTCTGTGTGATGGTTAAATTTTGTTGTCATTTTGACCTGTTTAGCAATCCATAGTAATCTCAAGTGTTGTGTAACAGATTTCCTCTGAATTGAAGAGATAAAGTAAGCTCAGGGGATTCAGAAGGTCATGTTAGTTAGAAACAAACATCCCTTTCTGGGAGGGCAATGCAGGAAGGAAATTCCAGAGACTTAGGAAGTCTACAAGTCTTGGAAAGGGTTGCAAGACCCCATAGCAAGGTTATATAAAGGGGAAGGAAATCTCTCTCTCTCCTCTGCTGCCTCTTTGCTGGTGTGTGTGTGTGTGTGTGTGTGTGTGTGTGTGTGTGTGTGTGTTTTGCGTGTGTGTTTTGCGTGTGTGTGTGTGATGTTGGTAATGGCTTCTTTCTCTTTCTGCTTGGACCGGTGAAAAGGTGCCAGCCTCTTCCACCATTATGGAACTTCTCCTGGACTGTAAGCTTCAAATAAACCCCTTCCAAAACTGTGCCTGGAGTTCATCCCAGCCGCATGTGGCTGACTTTGCTTCCTGAGTGCTAAAATTAAAATATGCTCCACCACACCTGCCTGGATACCTATCTATGGGTGTTGTTTTTTTTTTTTTTAAATAATTCTTCAATACCAAATGAGGTCTCACTATTTTAGGTATGTGTGTATAGTATATGGTTTGAGTGTATGTGTGTGTGTGTGTGTTGTAGCACATGCATGTATAGATATGTGTGCCTCATGTACATGTGTGGAGAGGCCAGAGGAAGACATTGGGTATCCTCCACCCTATTTCCCTGAGACTGAGTCTTACTAAACTTGGAGCTCCCTGGCTTTGGGCTAGACTGGCTGACCAGGGAGCCCTAACAATCCTCTCAGTGCTGGTACACGCATGTACGACCATTTGCTTTGGGGATCAAACTCATGTTCTCACCCTTGTACAGCAAGCACCCCTAACCACTGAGCCATCTCTGGGCACTTCTTCAGCTTGTTGATGTGGTAAATTCCACTGACTGATTTTCAACTTACATATTATTGAGCCATTATTGGGTTCTTTTGCTAATATGTTATTAAATATTTTTATGTTAAGACATGTGAGAAATATTTTGGATTTTCTTTTTGTCATACCTTTAGTTATGGTCTAGTAGTGAACTTCATGAATTTGAGTGGTTTTGTTCTCTTCCCATCTATTTTTTTTTCTGGAAATGTCTTTAAAATGGTGTTCATTATTTTTTAAATGTTTGGTAGAATTGTCCAGCGAATGCTGGGGAGATGGCTCTGTGGTCAAAGGCACTTGCTTGCCAGCCCAGGTTCGATTTCCCATGTAAGGACAGACATACAAAGTGGCATAAGCATCTGGAGTTCATTTGCAGTGGCAAGAGGTCCTGGCATGACCATTTTCTATCTCTTTCTAATAAATTTAAAAGTATTAAAAGAAGAATTCTTCAGTGAAGTAATATAGGCCTGGAGATTTTGGGGGTTAGGGTAGAGCTTTTAAATTACAAATTAATTTTCATTAATGGTTATAGGGCTATTCAGATTGTAACATTTTAGTTGAGTTTTGGTAGTGTATGCTTTTTGAAGAATTGATCCATTTCTGTAAATTTTCAAATTTTGGAAATAAATTTGTCTTTTTTTCCCCCCACAAAGAGCAAACAGCCTTTATTGCAGTATCACAAAACACTTTCCTTTTGGCAGCATTTTAGAACACATTAAGCTTTCAGGGATGGGGTAGAGAATGTGGGAAATTAAAAGGGAAAATTTCAATGGACATTTATAAAAGGAAAACTGTCACCAGCCCTCCTGCCCAAATAAAAATCCAAATGTCACTTAATCTTGCTGCCCAAGAAGAGGCCTTGAGGAAAGCAGTAGGCAAAACTTGACAATTTCACTATGGATCAAGTCACAGGAACATTCAAAATAGTCCTCAGTATGGTCAGTTGTGCTGTTGATTTTTGTAGTTGTTTCTTCATTTCAGTTTGCCTCCATTGCCCCCTCCACCTCCTCCATAGCCTCCTGATCTCCTCCATATCCCCCTCCATCTCCTCCATAGCCTCTTCCATCTCCTCCACAACCTCCTGATCTCCACAGTCTCATGATCCCCTCCATAGCCTCATGATATCCTCCATAGTCTCCTGGTCTTTTCCACAGCCAACTCCATCTCCTTCATAACCTTCCCAATCTCCACTGTAGCCTCCTCGGTCTCCACCATAGCCACCCCGCCACTTCTATCTCCTCCATAACCATATCCACTTTGTCTCCACCATTACCACCTAGGTCTCCACTTCTGCCCCCAGAGCCTCTGTAGCCCCTTTCTACACTGTAGCTTCTCCCCCAGAAATTTCCCCTTGAGGGGCGAGAGTCCTCTTGTTTAGGCTCATTGCACTGATTACAGGAATTCCTTTGAGCAAAGTTCATATTTCCACACAATGGGTTAGGTCACACCCAACCTCTGGTTTTGGGGATCTTCACCTCTGCCCTGAAAGCCTCCATGACTTCTGTATCCTCCATGATCTTGCTGTCCACCTTCACTTCCACCTCCTCTCATGAATTCAGGTCTTCTGCTGGAAAAGGACACTTCAATAATGTTTCCATGAAATTCTTTTCTATCAAACCAGTCAGTGGCTGCCTTAGCTGATGTAGGGTCATCAAACAATACTGTTGCCTCCCCTGTTTCTTTATGTAAAGATTCATTGGTTTTCCAGTTTTTTAAATTAGTCTTGATAATTCCTATTTGCTTAAAGAACTCTCCCACTTAATCTGTAGACACACCCTCTCCAAATCCTTGCACAAAGATTGTGTTGTTATCTGAATTATCAGACTCTGAACCTGTTTCTGGTCTGGGTCCACAATCCTTGTGACCACCAAAATTCTTGAAGCCGCCACAGTCACCACCACTGTCATAGGACCTCTTCCACCCTTGTCATATCCCCCACACCCTCTACCTGCTCCCTGTGACCCACCATATCCTTTATCGGATTCTTCATACCTACTTACATCATGATGGTCATCTTGTATGTGGTGGCTATAGTTTTCCCTTTGTGAATGATAGGACTGCTGGTTTTGATTATAGTACTCATGCTGCTGATAATGTGACTACTTGTCATATGAGCCTTCATGTGGCTCATAGCTTCACTGTTGGCCATATGAATCTTGCTGACCATAGTTTGACTGGCCATATGAATTTTCCATATGAAGAATCAGATATTTGCTCATAGCTAGAATAGCTTTGTGCTTGTCCATAGCCTTGGTTGCTTTGATTTCCATAGGAAGAATAACTTTGCTGCTTACCCCAGACTAACTGTAACTTCCAGAATCTGATATGACTAACAGCATGGCCTACAGAGAAAAGGATAGTGCAAGCCAGGTGACAGCGTGGGGACCCAAGCTCTTCTGAGGGCTGCTCAGCAGAATCAGTTTATTTTAACATTATTTTAACATTATTTCTTTTTTTTTCTTTGTATTTCTTTCTTTTAAATGAAAAGTATTTCTGTACATCTCAGGATGAGATCTTCACAAGTCTTCTGGTCCTCCTTCAAATATAATGCTTAGCCCAGCACACATCCCTGCTGCCCGTTTCCCAATCACAGAACTGCAATTATGTTTTCTCACTCTTTCTTCCTTCTACCAGCTCCAGTGGGTTTCCACAACTGCTCTGAGGTCATAGTTCTTGGTGCCCTTTCCCATGTAGATGTAGGCTTTTGTTTCTTGGGAAATATTGGAAGTGTGTTCAGTGTTCGCTGTTGGCCCACTGTGTCCTTGGTTGTATGTTTGGTTGCCCTTCCCTCTCCCCCCATAGATGAAAGGTTTTGGTCTGTAGGAGAGATAAGAGAAGATGGCTTGTGACTGCTGTTTTCCTCAACAGCTAGTACCTGAGGGGAAAGCTTTTTCAGAATTCTTTCACCCTTCTCTCTAAGCCCCTTGTGGGTTTCCTAGAGGAAATCCTGCTGGAAAGTATCCCCCTCTCCCCCTCTATAAGGGCTGCTAGGGGGTTCTTATTCCACCATAACCCACACTCTGCCCTTAGCCACTTACTAAGGACTTTTTTTCTCATTCAGCTGAATCTTAGTGACTTTCTTATCTGTTTGAGACAAGGTCTTGCTATATAACCCAGACGGTCCACAAGTTTGTGACCTCCTAGTGCCATTCTACCTGAATCTTCTCACCAGTCTTCAATGCCTTTTGTCTCAGGTAAACAAATGCTGGAGATCTGCTTCGCCATTTAGGCACCTGTCTCTAGCCAGATTTTAGATTTTGGGCCCCAGTCCTCTGCCGGATTTGCCCATTTAGTTAGCAAAGTTTCCAGCATTTTCAATGTGTGTATGAACTCAGTCTTCCTTTCTATATTTCTGAAAGAACTGGAGCTAAATGTTTGAAGTTCAAATTTTCATTATTTTTTTCCTTTTTTTTTGTCTTAGGAAGCAGAAACTCAATATGAAGACCAGATTGCTAAAATTATTATGGAGACACAGGAACTTAAATGGCAAAAAGTAAGTATTTTCCCCTCAGATAAGTATTTTTAGTATCATCCATCCATCCATCTCTCCTTTTCTCTCTCTCTCTCTCCATACACACACACACACACACACACACACACACACACGTATGTATGTATGTATAGGTTTTTTTTTTCTTGAGGCAGGGTCTCACTCTAGCCCAGGCTTACTTGGAACTCATTCTTTAGCCCAGGCAGGCCTCAAACTCACAGCAATCTTCCTACCTCAGCCTCCTGAATGCTAGGCTTAAAGACATGCACCACCATGTCCAACTAAAATATATTTAAATACTTATTACAAAATTAAAATATCCTAAATATATCTGGAGATACTGTGTTATTTGAAACACAGATCCTCCTGACAATTCCAGCTAACATGCTGATGAGTTTTGTGAGTCCACATCTTTAGGCTCTTTGATATAACACCTAGGATAGCTCTGAAAATTTCTATTTTGTATCTACACAATGTAGTGTGTTAATCAGGGAAAGAGAAAAAAAAATATATATTTGTTTTTTTGAGGTAGGGTCTTGCTCTAGCCCAGGCAGACCTGGAATTCACTATGTAGTATCAGGGTGGCCTGGAACTCATAGTGACTCTTCTACCTCTGCCTTTGAGTGCTGGGATTAAAGGCCTATGCCACCACACCTTCATGACTTCATAATCTTATGAATTAAAGTAATATACTATTAGCTCTCAGTTCTTAGGATTTAGCATGATGAGGAAATGAGTTTCTGAATAAATGAGGAGGCTTTGCAAAATTGTCTAATAAAAATGCCAGTAAAGTGAGTGCCTCTCACTGGCAGTCCTATCTGGGAAAACAAAGTCAAGCAATTTTTTTATTTTCTCAGAACTTCAGCTCTCTAGCAAAAAGTTTCAGAGCATTCTGAGAAGTAAGCAATGATGAGAACACATTCAACTCATTTCTGGGGTTAATGTTAGGAAATTCATTTCTTGGGACCCCAAGTTTTAGATTCTCAAGGACAACAGTTTCAACAGGATGGTTTTGATGGTAGATAAGATATGTACCTGGGATATCTTCAGCAGTTGTAGAAAAACTTCTCATCACTGCTAGTTGAGTGTGGTTTTTAATCTGACCTTATTCTGATGGGTAATTTTATGTAAAATTTTATAAAGTTTCACTGAGGTCCTCTGGTGCCACCAAGTGTTTGTGCTGAAGGAGATTTTGTAATTTCTAAAAACATATTGTCAATAATTAGATACATTATATGAACAAATCTTGTGATGGTATCCCCATTTCCCTCCTCCCTATATCCAACCCACTGAGGGCCCTCCTTGGTGGGCATACTGGATCAGTCCATGGGGTAGGAGGTTATAAATTGCACAAGAGGTAGTCAGTTATTTTTTCTTTGTGTGTTGTTGCTGAGGGGGGCAATGTCTGGATTTTCTCCCCCACCATGGCTCTTACAATCTTTCCACCCCCTCTTCCACTCATTTATCCTGAGCTTAAATGCTGATCTAAAATAAGCATACATCTATTAGTATGATGATCCCCTCCATAGTTCAGGGAAAATCATGGAAGAGAACAGCAGAAATAATGCAAAAGACAGAGAGAGGGGGGAGAGGAGAGAGAGAGAGAGAGAGAGAGAGAGAGAGAGAGAGAGAGAGAGAGAGAGAGAGAGAGAGAAGAGTGTAGTGTTATGGAACTATGATCTTTGGGCATGACATGACCATCACCATTGAAATCTCAGCAGTTCTAATTACCCATAGGAGACCTTCACAAGATTGGGCCCACTAACATTTGATTGTAGAAGTGGAGGAGGGTTCACAAGGTGGCATACAAGTGGATCACGAGACCCTTCCCCCTCCCCAAGGACATACATGCCGTTGACAGTTCTGGGAGCAGGGAGACTCTTCTTAAGTGTAAGTTTCCTGTACTCCTGTCAGTAACCACAATTGAGTTCACTGGGGACAAGCTAGACTTGAATAGAATATTTTCTTTTGGTCTGTCATTGATCCCTTATCTAGAGTAGATAGAAATTCACATTTCTTGAGGTTTAAAAGTCATGCAGCAATCTCTCTTAATGTAATGAATGTGGTATCACAAAGGAGACTATAATACTTCTCATTTGGACATCCAAGGGCAACTCACAAGCTGGAATAGAGTTAATATTTGGATTTTATTTATTTTATTTTTTACTATCTAGGTATTTAGAGATGCTTACAATAAGAGTAGTTCATTGACTTTGAGGGAGAGAATTGCTTGACTCTCTCTATATTTTTTATAGACAGGATCTGACTGGCTGTGTAGCCCAGGTTAGCCTTGAACTCTTTTTAGATTTGTTTATTTTTGTTTTTTATTTGTGTGTATGTAAAAGAGAGGAGAGGGAAGAGAGAGGGGGGTAGAGCGGGAGAGAGAAAATATGGGAATGTAGGGGTGTATATGCCACAGCACACTTGTGGAGGTCAGAGGACAACTTTTGGTTGTCCTGGCCTGTCTACCTCATTTGAGGTGGGTTTCTCACTCAGGAATTTCAGTCTACTGTGCTTTGTCAAGCGTTTCTGTTATGTCCTCTTGTCTTTGTTTCCTATCTTACTGTCAGCTTCAGTGTGCTTCCAGGTTTTTAAGTGGGGGTCTTGGGATTGAACTTGGTTGGGTATTCCAGCTTTAACAATAAGCACTTTATCCATTGAGCCACCTTCCTAGTCCCACCTCACCCCCAATAATTTTTTGAATATTTAGAGCAAGTTCTCTTTGTAAATTTGGTGATAAAATGGAAAAATGAGCCTATGATTTCTTCCATGAGCAATTTCATTGATTTGTCCACTTGATTTTTCTCTCCTCCTTCCTTCCTTCCGTCCCTCCCTCCCTCTTTCCCTCTCTCCCTCCCCCTTCCTTCCTTCCTTCCTTCCTTCCTTCCTTCCTTCCTTCCTTCCTTCCTTCCTTCCTTCCTTCCTTCCTTCCTTCCTTCCTTCCTTCTTTTCTATTTCATTTTATTTTAGTTAGGGTCTTACTGTAGCCCAGGCTGACCTGGAACTCTCTGTAGTCCCAAGATGGCCTCAAAATCACAGTGATCCTCCTGCCTCTGCCTCCTGAGTGCTGGGATTAAAGGTGTGTTCCACCACGCCCGGCTATTCATTTATTTTCATGTATAATTTATTATTATTTTTACGATGGGCTTCATCATGGCACTTTCACATATGCTTTGTTTTTGCTGGTATTTCTTCCCTCCATCATATCACTACTCCTTCTTGTTGGCTTCTTTCCTGCTCCATTCGCTTCTGCTTTCATGTCACACGTGTTCTTGTCCTCCTCCCTGCCTTCTAACCTTACTTATTTTTATACACGTGTATATGTATGTGCGACTGTGTGGAGGGGGCAGTTATAGGCCTTGTTTACTTATTTATTTTTTTGGAGGTGGGATCTCAATCTAGCCCAGGCTGATCTGGTACTCATGGTATTAGCCAGCCGAGTAATGCCAAGTAATGCATGAGCTCCCACACTCAGTCTTTCCTGCTTTTTAAAAACCAGGACAGAATAGGTATTTTCCCAGTGTCCTTTCTGCCTCAGTGTATCTAAAGTGTTTAGCAGGTTTCCAGCTTGACACCTGTGAGATAGCATCTAGGTGTTTTTTCTGTGGTTCATTATCTCATTCTGCCTTTGTATTGAGCCCAAGATGTGGCTGTAGAATTATTTTTATTCCAATCTTTGTTGCATATTAAGTCCAACATTTTTGGATTTAAGGCTATTCACAAAACAACATAGAGCCAAGGAGACATCATCAGAATCTACTGTCTCAGAATTATTCCTCAGCCCTCCAGTGGACTTCACTCCTTGTCCTTTGTTGTTGAGCTGCATTAGAGTCTACATTATCTTCATAAGAAAAACTATAGAGTTGTTCAACATGGAGTTTTTCTGTTTCCTATCCAGTTGGAGAGTTTCTGAGTCATTCTTTTTTTAAAAAAATTTTCCCCAAGGTAGGGTCTCGCTGTAGCCAAGGCTGACCTGGATTTCACTATGTAGTCTCAGGCTGGCCTCACGTCGATCCTCCCACCTCAGTCTCCTGAGTGCTGGGATTAAAGGCATGTGCCACCACACCCAGCTTATACTTAAGATCTTCTTGTTTTGCCTTTTCCATTTTCTTTTTGTTCTGAGAATATAGATCTGGCGACCATTGGGGTTATTTTTAATTACATATGGGAACTTAAATACTTTAAGGTGATTATGAACTTCAGAAAAACAAAGTATGTTGATAATCATGCAATCTTGGCATATTACATGGCTCAGTATTAAATAATTACAATCATAATGTAAGTACCGAGTTAATTTCAAGTATAATTTTGTTTTGTTTGAAGTAGGGTCTCACTGTAGCCCGGCTGACTTGGAATTCACTATGTAGTCTCAGGCTGGCCTTGAGCTCACAGTGATGCTCCTACTTTGGCCTCCTGAGTGCTATGCACCACCACACCTAGCTAAGGTATAATTTTGATAAAACCTTTTGAGCGATAGAAGATGTAGGGTAATGTATAAGAAAGCTAAGTTCCAACAGAGTAAGTAGTAGATAAACTTTTAAAGTTTCTAAGTCACTGTATTTGAAATTTTGAGACAAATAAAAAAAATTGAAAGTGGTTGAGGCCTAATAGTTTTTCTTTTTGAGACAGGGTCTCATGTATCCTAGCCTGTCCCTAAATTCACTTTGTAACCAAGGCTAACAGTGAATTTCTGGTCTTCCTACCAGTACCTCCTGATTGTTGCGATTACAGTGTGCTACTACATCTGGCTTTTAAAATAATTCTGTTGATCCACAGCAGAGCTATGCTTTTAAATGATAAGGATTATTAATTTTGATGAAAATCGAAGAAAAAAATTATCTTGAGTCTAAAGGACAGTACATACAGATTCTACCTCAAAAGAGTGGAAAGAGAAATAGAAACATGTACATTTTAAAATGTCTGGTGGGAGTTTTGGTTTTGCAAAAATTATTCTGGTGAATTTAAAGCAGTGTGTGTAGTCATGTGAACATTCATGCTTAGATAATAAAACAGTTGGTTTCTCTGAAAATCCTAAAACTATGGCCTTGCTTGTGTACTAGGGTTGTCAATTTTAATAACTTTTAGTTGGAAGATATATTTTTGTTGTTGTTTGTGAGATAGGGTCTCATGTAGCCCAGACTGGCCTTGCTGTGTAGCTGAGGCGGGCCTTGAACTCCTGATCCTTACCTCCCAAGTTCTGGGATAGCAGGTATGCCTCACCATGCCTGGGTTGATATTGAAGAAAGCTTTAAAGGCAGCTATGCCTTGAGTCTAAAAATTTTAAAGTCAATGTGGTTTTATCATGAAGAAGAAAATGGAATTTTCTAACAAAAACTGTTGAAATCATTTAAAGTTGCATTTCAGGAGATGAAATTAAAATAAGTGCTTAATTTATTACAATTTTTAATATAAAATTTATGATTATAATTGTAAACCCAAATAATATTAAAAATTAAAAAGGTTACTAGAATTTGCTTTAGCATCTTTTAATTTTGAGTTTTTTCTTTTTCTTCCTCTTCCATAACTTTTTATAATAGGAAAGTCTTCAGAATCAAAAGGAAACATTAGAAAAGCATCACAAAGAAGAAATGGAGGGTTTTAAGAAGCAGGTAAGCTCCCTAGCAGTAGACAAGCACTGCAGTTTAAAATACTGTGTGTGTCTTTCCTCTCCAATGAAGCTATCCTCCATACTCAGAAGGACAAATAAGGGAGAAAGGTACTATGGAAGGTAGGAAATTAATGAAGTTGTTTTGAGTCATGACTGGTAATAGTATAAAAGAAACTGGGTTTGGTTTCCTTGGAGATAGAGATATGTTTTTGTCTGTCCTAAATAAGTTAGATGTGTGTGTTCTTGCTCTTTCTTCATCTTTTCTGCTTTTCTTTGTGAGTGTGTGCCAGATCTTACCTTCTCGACATTCCCCCTTTACTAAAGTCCATCCTAACAGTGTTGAAGAGCTGAGATATGAATAAGAAGATGAAAAGAATAGGGAGAGATGATAACCACATGCTGAAGCCTCCTGAATATCACTCATCAGAAATGAAAAATCCCTAGCAGACAAATGAAGAAAATGAAAATTAAAAATTTTAAAGAAATGAAGAAACACCTTTAGTTTGAATTCTGTAGTTTTTGGCTTTCTCAAATTCCTCTTCAGTCTCTAGAAAATATACATTTAAGAAAATGTACCTGTGCCAGGCATGGTGGTATACACCTTTAATTCCAGCACTCAGGAGGCAGAAGAAGAAGGAGGATCACTGTGAGTTCAAGGCCAGCCTGGGCTAGATTGAGAACCTACCCTGAAAAAACAAACAAACAAAAAATAGAAAATGTGCTAATGCAAAATGTCCTCTGGAAGTTTTGTCTACCACACGATCCTCATTTTTCTTCCTTTATCTTTCTGTCTTTTTAATCTTCATTTCCATACAAGTGTGTATGTTGAGAATACAAAAAAGTAAACCTCTACAACTATTATCACCATTTGGTTAATGTTATGGATAATTTATATCCTAATATGAGCCTTAACCAAAGTTATGAGAGGTTTAATCGGACAGAAAGGAAGTAGAAGCCAAAGTGCAGCATAATTTCTCTAGGGCTGAGCATGTCTACTTCTTTGCTTTTACAAGAAACTGAGCAACCTTCTGCACACCTCAGGTGTAGCAGCCACCTGCTAAATCCTTTGCTCTGGTCTCCAAGTGCTCTGTGTTCAGCCCTGAACAGCTCTAGAACCTGACATCATGAGTCCCCTCCTTCACCACTCATTGTGCTCCATCTACACAGGCCATCTACACTGAGGAGCTCCTGCCTAGAACTTAGTACATGTCCTGTCTGGCGTATCTTCCAGTTCCTCCCCAGGGCCAGCTGGAGATTCACAGCTCATGTCACATGTGGTATTCTCAGAGTGGCCAGTCTGGAGCCTTCTCATAACACTTGTTCTCTCTCTTGCATTACAGCCTTTCAATGTCTGTCATCTGGAGTGTGTTTTTCCCACAAGTTTATTGTCTGTCTTCTCCAGATAAAATGTAAATTTTAAGATAGCATGTTTGTCATCTTCTTCAAATTGCATCCAAAATATTTGTCATGATAAGTGTAAAATAAATTTTTTTTTAATTTATTGTCCATAATGAGTTACAACATTTAGTGGGCAAACAATGAGTTGTTATCCCCAATTCCCCACTGCCCTCCCCTCCCCCCTCCACTGGATAACCTCCTCCATGGGTCGTCTGGATCAGTCCTTGTGACAGGGGACCATGGATAGCCTAGTATTCAGCCAGGTTCTCCTGGCCGTGCCTCTG
>PVHP010029845.1:0-22028 GCA_004024765.1 Zapus hudsonius
AAGACAGAAGAGAACTAGGTTTGAATGCATGTCTCCTATTATCCAGCTAAAGAGCAGCATCCTGGGAACTTTTCCTGGGAAGACATAAATAAGCATTTACTCATCCCAGATAAGGCACCAATGATAGACAGCAGAAACAATTCCACCCAAGTCAAGCTTGGTAAACCAAGTTTAATGGACTTCTGTGCAGAAGAAAGGTAAGTGAGAGGTTCCTTAGAGAAGCATGGGTGACTTCAAAGTAGGCAGATCATATGGACGATGACTTCACTACATCTGTGTGGATGGAGTTTCCTTCCATTTCCCTTCCACCCTCTATACTCTAGCATCACATGATCGTAAGAGACTTGCAGGTAATCATGGCTGCTCTGATTAAGACAGCAGCGGTTATTGGGACAGAGTTCCACAATAAATAGATAATAAAATCTTAGAGAGGCTGGATAGATTCATCAGGACTCAGCAGTCCTCATGTTAGTGGACGATGAATATAGATGAAGAAAGGCAGAGAGCTGAGAAGGAGGTTGAGAAATGATATGAAAGAGGTGACAAGATAGAAAAAAAACAAAATGCAGGCTCCTGTTACCCTAGGAAAAGTGACATTTATTTGGGTGGTCTGTGGTGAAATATGGAGAAGTAAACTTTTAAATCTCACTTTAAAAAGGGGCAACTCTAGGACACACTTAAAAGATGTTATTGGCTAAAACTATTTATTTGTAACATGAATAACCTAAATCAGGTCATGAAATACTCCATGCACTAGCACGAAAAGAACTAGCTTGCCTTTGTGGATAACTAGCTCCCTCAGCTCTGTACCTGTGCCCTACTCCAGACTAGTGTTCCCTCTATAAAAGGAATTTCTGAAAGGGAAATTCTGTTAACAGTGAATGCCTTTCAAGGTAAAGGTAGTGGTCTTGTAGTCTTTGGAAAAGTTAGGCAAGGAAAATTCTTTTTCAGGGAAGATCTTGAAAGTGCTATGATTAATGATCAGTAGTTAGATTTCAGGATCACAGGAGACCTTTGAAATCTTTTCTATTGGCCTATTTAAATTTCCAATCAGCTGGACTCATTTATTTCAGCAACTACAAATACTTGGAAATACTTTGAAAATATGACAATTTCACTATTTCTTAATAATCTCCAAAGGAATCTCTCTAAGGAACATTCTGTAAACTTATTTGGTGTTTCCACACATTGCAAAGGTTGGAAAGGCACCACTGGTTTTCTGTGATTTGGTACCACAGATGTGAGATGTTAGCTACTGAAGAAGAGTTCAAGCAGTTGAAAAACATTTTAAGATGAATGATTTCATAGAAAATGTATCAAACAAGCATTAAGAAAAGTAACTAAGGCAATGAGGGACAAAATCAAATGAAATGACTTTCTATGCTTTTCAACAGTGATGGCAATGTTTCAAGAAGAATCAATCATCTGGTGAACAGAAATGAATTTCCAAAAAGGAAATGACAATGAGAGGCAATCAACCCAGTGTTAACTCTAATAGAATGGTCATGCTTATGTAGTAGTAAGCACTTAGTATTCAAAAATACTGTTGTTTGCCAGGCGTGGTGGTGCACACCTTTAATCCCAGCACTCTGGAGGCAGAGGTAGGAAGATCACCATGAGTTCAAAGCCACCCTGAGACTACATAATGAATTCCAGGTAAGCCTGGGCTAGAGCGAGACCCCACCTCGAAAAACCAAAAAAAAATGTTTTTTTTAAGGAATGAAGAGCTTATTGAGTGAATATTATTTTCAAAATTATGGGAAGAATGGGAGTAAGCTTAATCCTGTGAAAAATTGGTCAGGCCTGTAACTCCCTGTCCCAATCATTGGTTCCTTCCCATACTGAATTGTTGATCAAAGAGACCCATGAAGTCCCCAAAACAAGACAGGCTTTTGTCAAATCTCTCAAATACCCACCTGAGACCAAAGGTAAGTCCCTATGGCTGAAGAAACCACAGAATGTCATTACACAACACCTAGAGACCCTGCTAGATCCAGAATGCAATGCTGGAAGGCATTACATGAGCTTCCAGAGGAAATTAGTCATTGATATTTGGAGAAAGCAGAGAATACTGATATACAATTCAGATTGCTGTCACAAGAATGCTGAACACACTGCTATATGGAGCTTCCAGGGGAGACTGACCATTGATATTTGTAGAGAGCAGAGGACATGGATATAGAACACTGACCAATGTTTTGAGAATGCTGAGGACACTGCTATATGGAAGAGACCAGCAAGTCAAGAAGTGCTCATCTGTGCAATAATGGTGCTAAACCTAGGTGATTAACCAATGGCTTATTGATTGGCTAAGGGATCCACTCAGTGGCAAAGAACCCT
This sequence comes from Zapus hudsonius, assembly GCA_004024765.1. Taxonomy (NCBI): domain Eukaryota; kingdom Metazoa; phylum Chordata; class Mammalia; order Rodentia; family Dipodidae; genus Zapus; species Zapus hudsonius. The sequence continues at coordinate 2,341 of PVHP010029845.1, forward strand.
TAACTGTAACTGGAATTCATAGTAAACTCTTATGGAGACCAAGATTCCAGGCTCCAAAGGGAAACTCCCACTAACCATTTATCTACAGAGAGGCTATACCCATTAGAATCTCGCCAAATTAACTTTTGTCTCATTTAATCTATACTGATCTCAATCTCCAGTGGAGATTCTGTTTGTAGTTTTCAGAAGGCAGCAAGAACCGTGGACAACCCAATTCCACCAACAGGACCTGATATGATGGCTGAAACCCAGGCAGGAGATGAATCATCATCTAACTCATCAAACCAAACCTTTGAGGAAGAGGTGAGATGATCAAGAGAGCTACCTCCACAGCAAGTTAGACAACCTATGAAAGGGTAATGGAGACAGACACAGAGGATAGGCAACACAATCCAAAGCAGAAACCCAGAGAGTATCAAGATCTCAACAGTAAAGCAGAATTAAAACTCACCCACCATAACTCAGGGAACTATGTGGAAGAGCCATGGTGGAGGAGAATATCCAGAGACATTGACCACCTTAACAACACACAAAGAAAAAAATTCTGGCTACAGCTTGTACAATTCATAACCCCCCATCTCATGGACTGTTCAGCAATCCCAGTGAGTAGGGTCCCCATCGGGTTGGGGACAGGGAGGAGGGAAATGGGGCTACCGTCACAAGACTTGCTTATGCTATGTATCTAATTATTAACAATAAAAAAGTTTTGAAAAAAGGAATTGTGTGTGAACAATATTTTATGGAATTTTGACATTTTTTTAAAATATTTTATTTATTCATTTTTAAGCAGAGAGATAGAGAAAGAGAGAGAGCACACCAGGGCCACCAGTCATATGTACCCCACATTGCACTCCTTTACTGCCCATGCTCTCTCACTGTACCTCTTTTTAGAGTCTCTTCCTAGTGGTCCAGCCTCAGAGGTGAAAGGCTTCTCATCTCTGGAAACCTTTACCTGTCTTTAGCTCAATGGGAAGGAAGTGATCTCCCAAGCCCCTCCTCTATCTATGGGCAGAACAATGGTTTGTACTTTCACTTCTTTTCTTTTTTATACAAAAATATATAAACTGTATATAAATATAATTTTGTTAAATGTTTTAAACAGTTACAAAATTTCTTTAAAATCGACAGAAAGTTGCACATATGCAGAGTTGCTGCTCATCCTTCAACAAGATTTCTCTCAATGTTAAAGTTGCATAACTATGGTCTGCCCATCTCCAGGACACAATCTAGCACTGTATACTCGCAAGGACATACTTTGCTTGGGTTTTCCAATTTCAATCCTTCATTCTCTTCCACCTGGAATGTCTGAAGTACCAACAAAATGGTTTGTACTTTCAAATTTCGTTTTAAATAAATTTTCAAAACATGGAGTTTTACCATCATTTTATAAGCAGTATGAGTCATGACTTGGGCACAGTACTTAAACTGCCAAATAAAGCTGGGCTCTCTCCACTGCTTCTTCAAACATCCCATTGTCCCCACCACTGAAGAGGACTCCTCCTCCAAGACACTCCATCAGCAAGGCTTCCACACTTGAGTTCTGTTTACCAAGCCTGTTTATGTCAGTTACAGTTATTATTGTTATTCTGTGAGTTAAGTAACTTGCATGTAAACAAATGAGTAGGAACAGACAAACAGGGACCTGCTATATCTAATGAACAAGATTTCTGAGACCTCATAAAGTTCATCCAGTTAAAAAAGAAAGCGACAAGAAATAGACACCAAAAAACAGAGATGCAGAGGAAAGGATGGGAGAAGGAACAAGAAAAGGCAGATGAATAAGAGGAAGCGGAACAAGAAGAAAAGGGAAAGAAGGAAGAATAAAATAAAGATTTGCCTGAGTATGTGTTACACTAAGAAATATTTTAACAGGAAGAGGAATGATAAAAACCTAGAAAGATTCATCATTCAGGTTACTTTGAAACGTATTTAGATTCACTATAACCTGAGGAAATTGAAACTTGCAAGAGGAGTGCATGTCCTCCTGCTGGTGTGACTTATGCAAAGCAACAATGATAATAATAGTAACTAAAGCGGCCCGTGGTTTGCTACACACCAAGAGATATGTCTTGTGTCCTACATAAATACATTGATGAGAAAGCAGTGTGATGTCTGGAATCTGAGTTGGTTGATATTGTGGCTGCTGTTATGAGTCCCACTAAACAAAATTTTCCTCTTCATTATCCATCAATACTGAGAAAGTAAACTAAAAGGATAAGTACTAAGTTATAGTTGTTTTCAAATTCTGTATTTAGTCCACATTAAAATAAGACAGAAAGAACATGGAAGATCTTGTCACATCGATTATAGGTGACATAGATTAATAGCTGTGGACTTTTGTGCGTATCACTTAATGTCTCAACTTTAATTTTCTTATTTGTAAGTGAGAAATGTTTGGCTAGAAACTGGGCTCAAAAGTCATTTTCACTCTAATCAGTAATTCTAAAATTTATAGATAAAAAAAGTAACCACAGAGCTGACATTAGCAATGTAATAGCAAGTGGTTCTCTGTGACACATACCTGAGAGAAGCAACTTAAAAGAAAGAGAGATTTCTCTTGGCTCATGGTTGCAGAGGCATCAGTCAGTGGTTGGCTGGCTCATGGTTGCTGGAGGCCTAGAGCAGCAAGTTAGAGTGTTCCAAGGAAGCAGACTTGACAGGAGGGCTCCACACCAAGATACACCCTTCAAAGACACCCACTTCAGTGACCTGATTTTCTCCCACTGGGTCACACCTTCTACCATTGTCCCACCTACCAACAGTCTATTCTGATTTAGAATTCATCAGTGGGTTAAACCACTGATTATAGCAGAGAACCTCGTAATCTAGGTGTAAACAAGCATCAGAGAAACAGCCAATGCAGAATGTAATCAAGTTGACAAATAAGATTAACCATCACAAGAAGATAAAGTATTCCAATCGCTTATGGTGTGTAGTATACAGTTAAAAATAGCTTTGGAAAAAATAAAGAAAAAGAAAAGAAAAAAATAGCTTTGGGAAGGGACATGGGAAAAGAAATGTATAAATTTAGCTGTATTCTTTTTTTTTTTGCAGAGTCAGAAAATTCCACTTATAAACTTAAAGCCCATAAATTTATCTCTCCTGTATCATAAATATCGTGAATCTCAACTACTTTGAGTAAAATCTAATCTGAAACTATTTTCTTATTAAAAAATGTAACCCAAGTGAACCTCAAATCCAGATCTGTCACTGAGTTGTATTGGCACCCTAAAAATATCTTCCAATTCCACCAACAAGACATTGAATTATGGCTGACATCCTGGCAGGAGACAAACCACCCCTGGCCTTCACCCAGGGCCCAAATGAAACCTACAAGAAAGTGATGAGACAAACAGGAGACCAATCACCACAGCAAGTCTGATACACCATGAAAGGTCAATGGAGACAGACACCAGCAATACCCAACACAACCCAGGGCAAAGGTCCAGAGACTCTAAAGATCTCAACAATAAAGCAGACTTAAAACTCACCCACTATGACTCAGGGAACTGAGAGGAAGAGGGGGAGGAAATATTTTAAGAGACATGGTGGGGGAGAATATGCAGAGACATCGCCCCCCTCAGTAACAATACACAAGGGGGGAAGGAAAAAAAGAGAGAAAGAAAAACTGGCTACCTCTGCAGTTCATATCCCCCTAACCTCTTAGACAGATCCAGTATGCACACCAAGGAAGTACCCCAATGAGTAGGGGACAGAGAGGTGGGAAACAGGGACACACTGACAAGATTTTATCATACAATATATATACTTATTCATAATAAAGATATTTAAAAATCTTCCAGTCATAATTTGCCAAGAAAACATCTATTTTATCATTTATTCTCCATCCAATCCAACCCAAGTATGAAATTCCAAACAGTGAAAAGCCTGCAGGAACATCTTTCATAAGTGAACAGTTAATCGTGATAAGTTTGGCAAGGAAGTCAAAATGCCTTCAGGGACCTCTGTGTTCACAGGCCCTGATTTGTTTGTAAGATCTCCACATCCTGCTGAATTGCATATTCACAGCAGTAGGGATTTAAACATCCATCCTCAACGAGTTCAAATGTCCTGGGAAAAAAATGCTTTAAATGTCTGTACAATCAAGTCATATTTTCAATTAAAATGAAAATCAGGACTGGAGACATGGCTCAGCAGTTAAGGCACTTGCCTGCAAAGACAGATTAATGACCCAGGTTTGATTTCCCAGCACCCACGTAAAAAGCCAATTGCAAAGTGGCATATGTGTCTCTCAAGTTTGTTTACAGTGGCTAGAAGTTCTGGCCTGCCCATCTGCCCAGTCTCTCTCTCTCTCTCTCTCTCTCTCTCTCTCTCTCTCTCTCTCTCTCTCTCTCTCTCTCTCTCTCTCTCTCTCTCTTTCTCTCTCTGTTTGAAAATACATAAAAATATTTAAAAAGAAAATCAAAGGGAAATAACCACCTGATTAGCAATTTATTTAAAGCTAGGGTTAGATGTAAACTAAAAACGGTGAAGGAAAACGTTGTGCCCTAAAATCATTTTCAAACTTTTTGGTAAATTTGGCTCATCCAAATCCTTCAAATAAGATCTGATGAAAACATATGTAAGCAAGCATGAAATGATGCATATTTCATTTTAAACGTTAATTTTGATTCCATGCAACATGTATCTTGTGACAATCTTGAAGAGACAGCCGCCATGGTGGATCTAGAAACCTCAGGTTGGGGTTGGATCATGTTCTTTATTACTTGGTTGTGTTACTTTGGCTAGTCACTTAAACTCTCTGAATTCCATTTCTTATTAAAAAAAAACTGTGATGATAGCACATATTTTGCCTCTATTGTAGCATTATAGAACTCATGTGGCATAGTGTATGTGTTTTGTAGGCTACAATTTCTACAATATTTTAACATTTATGTATCTTTGGGTAAGAAATACAGATCCCTTTCATTTGAGTATCTGTTTGCATGTTCATGCCATTATTAATGTGATGAATCTCCCATGCCGGAGAGGCAGAGATGTGTGAGCACCTGTTTCATGTGCCTCCTCCCCTCCCCACTCCAGCTCAACCCTTGCCTGAACCTGGGGATAATCATTCTTTCATTTTATTCATCCTCTTATCATATAAACATATCTTAGGAGTATTGCTTAATTTGCATTTAATTCCTTTAAAAAGATAATGGCCATGGCATGAAAAATGTAAAAGAAGAAGCAGAGCTTCCAATGAGCCAGCATGAAGAGTACCACCAAGGGAAGTCAAGGGAATGGGAATCTCTGGACCCATCACCTACACATCCTCATCTCAGAGCCTGGCTCTTGGTCTGTCATCCAAGCTGTCAGAGCTGTGTGAAATCTTCTTTGGGGAAACAGGCTCCCTCCTCTCCTGGCACCAGGACCCAGCGGGTTTTCTTCCCTAGCATGAAACACCTTGGAGAAATTCCAATTCCTTAGAGTCCATTGTCTCAATAGGATGAGAGCCAAAGGAGAGACACGAGTGTCTCCCTTTAGCACATCTTTGCTCCTCTCAGGACAGTCACATAGACAGTACATATTCATTCACCAGTTGATTGATAGGCATTTAGGTATTCCTAGTTTGCGATTCTGATAAATCATACTGCAAAAACCATGGGTGTGGAAGTCTTGAGAATGCATATTTTCAAGTCTTTGGCATAAATATCTATGTGTAGAATTGTTAAATCATATGGTAATGTTAGGCTAGGCTTATTAAAGAAATTGGCCACAGTTTTCAAAAGTACCTATGCCATTACGTTTTCCAGTATTATACAAAGGTTTTGGTTGTCAAATTCCACCATTTGGATCATTGTGATCTTAACTTGCTTTTCCCCAATGACTAATGATGATAAAGATCTCTTCATGAGTTTCTTAGCTGTTCATGTATCTTCATCATAAAATATGTATTTAGATATTGAGCAAACAAAAAAAATTATTTGATTTAATTAATTTCTTTGTTATTCAATTGCTTAAATTCTTGCTTATATTCTGTGTATATACATATATATATAACAATATATCATTTATAAACATATTCACTCAGTTTGGAACACGTTGGCTTTGGTTGGGGTTTTTGTCTTTTTGTTTGTGTGCTTATTTTTTAAATTTTCTTTTTGATGTTTTTTAAAAAGCAAAGGGCCTTAAGTTTGATGATAAGGTCCAGATGATTTGCTGTTTAATCTCCTGGGCCATGCTTTTAGCATCACATCGAGTCCCTGCTTATCTCATGCTCTGTTTTCTTCTAGAATGTTTGTTGTTTTAACTCTAACATTTGGGTCTATCGCCATAATTTGAGTTAACTTCTTTATATGGTTTAAGGTAAAAATATAGGGGGTTTGTGTATGTTTTTATAATACATAGATATCCAGTTATTCAAGTTATATTCATTGAGGAGACTGCCCATTGAATATTCTTAGCAATGTAATTGAGTATCAATCACCATAAATGAAATAAAAATGTTTTTGAATTTTCTGTTACATACCATTAGCAGAAAGGTGAATCCTGATGTCACTACCACAGGACTGGAGAACCATAGTTGTTGAATAAGCATATATCCTCCAAATTATCACTGTTCTGCATTGCTTTGTCTAGGTTTTCAAGTTTTAATATAAAATTTTCCAATCAGGTTGTCATTTTCTGCTAGAATTTGGATAAGGATTGTGTCAAGTGTACAAATAAATTGAAGAAAATTAACATTATTCCTGCCAAACCATGAATATGAAAGGTCTGTTCATTTACATCTTCCCTAATTTATTCCATTCACATTTGATATCTTTTAGTGGTCAAGTTCTCCTCTCCCTTGGTAAATCTATTTCCAAGTAGTTTATCATTTTGATGTTATGGCACATAAATTATTTTCTTAATTCCCTTTTGGGATTTTTTTCATTGCTGAAAAGTAGAAATGTAATTTATCTTTCCATAGTTATCTTATCTCCTAGTGTCTTTTGATGCATTGTTTGGTTCTGTATAAATTAGTTTAATTCAATTTTATCCTATTATCTTTAAATTTATATTACTGTCATTATAGTTTGCTTCTACTGTTTGTCATATGCCCATACATCATTTTACTAGTACTGATATTATTATTGTACATTCATGCAATTATTTAAGATTTTAAAACACTGTACCTTTAGATAAATATATGCTTCTTTTTTAATATTTTATTTATTAATTTTCAAGCAGAGAGAAGAGAGAGAGAGAGAGAGAGAGAGAGAGAGAGAGAAAACCAGGGCCACCACCTTGTGGGTCTGGCTTATGTGGGTCCTGGGGAATTGAACCTGGAGCCTTAGGCACTGGAGCCAAGTACTTTAACTGCTAAGCCATTTCTCCAGCCCAATATGTGCTTCTTAACAGCTGTTTCCTGAATGTTCTCCAAGAATTTCATTCATATAAAACTATTGAATATTCATTGAAATTCTATGGGAGGAAAAATCAAAGTTTGTTTCTGATCTTTGATATTGCATATCTTTACCAAACATAAAAATACAAATAATATGTTGTTCAAACACATATAATAAAGTATGCCTTTGTTTTAATCATCCAATTGTCTGATTTTTCTCTAATGCTTAAAATAATTTTGTGCATAACTGAATATACCACTTAAATTCACACATACAAGAAATTAAGTTTTTAAAGCAGACATGGGTTAGAGGCCCCTCAATATTCAATTTCATGCCTCCATCCCCATAATATTTCTGTCTAAAATATTTTCTGTTTTCTCCATACCTGTTAGCTGCCCATTCTCAAAGTCAGATTCTCGATGTTTTGCTCTGCACCATAAATCAGCACGAGCCCCAGGATGGACCATCTATGAAATAGTAGCTCACTCCTCTGCACATCTTGTTCACCTGAAGACCATAGGCTCCAGCTTGGATTGCTTCAGTGACAACCAACTCCTGGAAATTTAACTGTATTCATCTTCTTAAATTGTTTTCATCACAAAAAATGGATAATCACAAGCTTTCAGAAGTCTGCACATGAATTTTTAGCCAAAGTAAATAAATAAGGGAAATAAAGTAGGGCTTACAGATGAATGGTGGAGAAAGTTTTTCATTACCAGTGATACTAGTGCTTCTGAAAACCCATAGATTTAACCAAAACACAATTATAAATGATAAGTGTTCAGTAACTAGACTACCAGAAGATATCAGCAAGGTCTTTGAAAATTATAAAGGGATGAGTCCATTATTCATACTGAAATAACAAGAAAAGCACTACATCATCTACCTGTGTACATGTATGTTATCACCAAAATAACTCTCAGCAAGACACATCCAAACCCTTTATGAGCAAGATTATACAGGTTCATAAAAGAAGTCCTATGGAGGCCAGGTGACACACACCTACAGTCGTGACACTCAGAAGGCTCAAGCAAGAAGGTCACAAGTTGAAGGCCAGCCTGGGCCACACAGCATGACCCTATCTCAAAAAAAAATAGTAACATTGCATATGGTCAAGTAAAGTTGATGAACTTTTGAATAGAAAGAATAAGAAATGCATTCAAACATAGCCGAGTTTTTCCCCATTTATTCTGATCATCAGAAATTAGACATCATTGCGTAGATTTCATATATTTTATATTGGTTTCTATTAGCATATGTATGATAGTCAATAGTTTCTATAATTAGTGCTAACTAGTGCTAAACACATTTATAGGCAATAAGTATAATGATGTGTGCCAAATAAAAAATGAAGTATACGGGGGCTGGAGAAATGGCTCAGCAGTTAAAGGCACTTGCTTGCAAAGCCTGCCAAACCAGATTCAAACCCACAGTATCCATATAAAGCCAGATGCACAAAGTGGCACATGCTTCTAGAGTTCATTCGAAGTAGCAGGAGGGCTTGGTGTCCTCTCTCTCTCTCTCTCTCTCTCTCTCTCTCTCTCTCTCTCTCTCTCTCTCTCTCTCTCCCTTTTCCTCTCCCTTATTTTCTCCCTTTCTCTCTCTGTCTCTATCCCTATATCTCCCTCTTTTACCCTCTCTTTCTCAAATAAATATATAAATATCTAAGATTTTAAAAATAGAGTTTCAACTGATTAATCAACCTCATCTAACTTCAGTGAATGGAATTTTATATTAACAACTTTAGTAATTCCAACAAGAAACTACAAAGGAAAAGACATCATTGAATTTTCAATTCTTATTTGTAAATGCAAATTAAAAGTGAGATTCAATAGATGGCTCTGTCACAACAACTATTATGATTTCCACTTGGTTCTACCCTATAAAGTTCAATATTTATCGCAATATAAATTTTCTGCCCTGCTGACAGGGCAGGGTCAGACTGTTTTCTTTGTACTATCTCCCAAAACATTACACATTAGTATTGTTCAATAAACATTGTTTTGCAGACTAGTAATTTTTATTTATTCATCACTATCGCCTTTTCCAAATAATGAGAGCATGAAATTTAAAATAAAAGATCAGTGATTTAGCCAGTCCAGATGCAATCAAAGCACTTGACGGAATAATGTCTACATGCAGGCAGAACACCAATAACTGATTATCTGTCCACAGTCTGGGAACATTCATACCATAGAGCTTTTTGCTCAAATATGAGTAATATGGGCAATTTAAGAATCTAGATTGCAAAAAAATAAAATAATCTAGATTGCAATATGACTCTATTGAGATGTAATCTGGCAAATGAATTCTTCTCCAGTGTTAATTTCTAAGATGAAAAGGATAAACTTTGAGCCACTATTGGAAATTACAAAGACATTAGGGCCATGCTAATTATAACATTTGATAATTCTGCAAACACCACTGGGTTTGGACTTTTCATTTATAGAGCTATCTTTCAAAGATCCTGCCTGATAAGTTGGCTATGTAGACCTTGGGTTTTCGTTGAGATTACTCAGTTCTGATTAAGATATTATCTTAGCTGGAATTTCTTCTTAATAGTACATAATACCGAATAAAAATCAAGGTAAGAAGTTTCAACTAGAACACTCACAATCCTTAATCCCAGTGATTCTAACCCTAGGCATATATAGCTGAAGGAAATTTTAGCACACCCACACTTTTCATTCTAATAACAAGCCACAAGAGTTAGTTGATGGATGGTGGGATTGCAAACTTGTTCAACTGCTATGGAAAGCAGTGTGGAGACTCTTGAACAGAATGGGCATAGAACTACCAATGGACCCAGCTATCCCTCTACTAGGCATCTATCCACAAGATGTCACATCTCAATGCAGAAACATTTGTACAACCATATTTATAGCAGCTCAATTCATAATAGCCAGGAATTGGAATCAACCCAAATGCCCATCCACAGAGGAATGGACAGCGAAACTGTGGTATATTTACACGATGGAATTTTACTCAGCTGAAAGGAAAAATGGCATATCGAAATTTAGGAAAAAATGGTCTGACTTCGAGCAGATCTTACTAAGCGAACACTCAAAAGAACAGAGAATCGAATGCCGCATATTCTCCCTCATATGCAGTCCTTAACCAGGATAACCGTAAACGCTACGCAGACTAGTAGAAAGAAGTGAGAGCATATGAATGAGGGGTAAGGGATGGGGGAGGGGAACGGCTTAAGCATGAGGCTAAACCAAATAAGGTTCAAAAACATAAAATCCTCACGAGCATACTGTAACCTATTGAGCAAGTAGTGGGCATCAACTGGCAAGATGGGCCATGAGTGGTAGGGGAGAGAGTCTAAGCCTGTGAATAATTGATCAGTCTGACAACCCCTGGTCCCAGTCACCGGTTCCTTCCCTCACTGAGCTGTTGACCAAAGTGACCCATGAGGTTCCAAAAACAAGACAGAATTCTGTCAAAGCCCTTGAATGCCCTCCCCAGGCCTGAGGCAAAACCCTGTTGCTAAAGAAACCACAGAATGCCATCGATCAGCATCGAGAGACCCTTCAACATCCGGAATGGTATCCGGCCCCCAAATGGCAGTTAGTGCAATGCTGGAAGGCACTACATAAGCTTCCAGGGGAAGCTGATCAATGACAGCTGGAGTAAACAGAGACCACTGGCATGAAACACAGTCTGCGGCCATGAGTAGGCTGATCACACCTCCTATTGGGAGAACAGGGACCAAGAAAAGAGCGCTTGTGCAATGGAGGAGCCTGGGCTGGGGGAAGACAATCAACAGCTTTTAAATTCAGTCAAATAGTCCACTTAGTGAGAGGGAGCCCTTGTCTGGAACTGGGGAATCAGTGCGATATGCACCGGACCAGCACTCTTGGGCTCCCAAGAAAAGATGCACTCTGGGAGTTATTGACGGGAGGCTACTAAAAATAGAATCTAGGTAATCCAGAATGGTGTATATTTGTTAACCTAGACTGATCTCACTCTCCGATGGAGACTGTGTTTGTATTTTTCAGGATGCAGCGAGAGAGCTGTGGCCCATCTAATCCTACCAACCGACTGTAGGCAGATAGCTGAGGTCCTGGCAAAAGATGAGCCACCACAGCCATATCATGGAGGATCCATATGGAACCCCGCAGAGAATAACGGGATGAACAAGGGACCCACAGCCACAGCCATTCAATCAACACAGGATAAGCCAGGGTGACAGAAACCAACAATTTTTGACACAAAGGCCCCCTAAAATCTGAACATTAAAGCAGCCTTAATACCCACCCACCACGACTCAGGGAACTGAGCGGAAGAGGGGGCAGAAAGATTGTGAGAGCCGTGGTGGGGGAGACCATCCAGAGGCATGACACCCCTCAGTAACAACACACTTGGGCCAGGAGGTCCGGGCTGAGTACTAGGCTATCCATGGTCCCGAGTCACAAGGACTGATCCAGACGACCCAAGGAGGAGGATTTCCAGCTGATTGGGTATGGGGAGGGGGGACATTGGGGAATTGGGGATAACAACTCATTGTAAAAAATAATAAATAATAAAAAAGAGTTAGTTGATGGGAAAAGTAAATAAATTATATCTTATTTGTGCAGTGGGATATCACACAAGGAATTACAGCTGCATGCAACATAGATGAATTTTAGGAACATAATGTTGAGATTGAAATGTATGTTTCTGCAGACTTATATAGTATGATCCATATTTTATAAAGCTTAAAAATAAGTGAGCCTAAGGAGAACATTCTTTTTATAGACGTATATCTAAAATAAAATAAAATATAAAAAAGAGTGATGAATTTTTAGCAAACATTTCAAAAAAAGTGTTGCTTGACCTTGTCAGGAGAGGCAGAGACAGGAAAAGGAAGGAACACACAAGTAGGTGACAGTTATTGGTAGTAATCCATGATCTGATATGGATGGGGTGCCATGACTAGTCATAGTGTTACATTCAGTATGTGTATGTAGCTTTTTTTCTTTGAAACTATCAATATTATGTTTTTTAAAAAGTAAAAAAAAATAATGTATGATTAAAAAGTAACTAAATACTAAGAATGGTCCAAACATTTTAAGTACTTCTCATTCATTTACTTATTTATTCTCCACCTACTGAGAATATGCATTGACTCGGTTACTATGATCGGAGTTAGCAACTTAGAAATAAATGGTCCTTAGAGAGCTTACAATCTGTGCAAGAATTTTAACATGATCCCAATTCTCCATGAGTAGCAAGGACAAGTAAAACGTAATATTTAACAAGACCTAGCATGTAGTAAGCTTGTCAAAATTATAATTATTGCTATTGTTACTGTGTCATTAGAGTGAGAGGAAAAAAATAACCTTGAGGCATAGTCACGAAGTGCTTGATAGTCATCAAGAGATCCGTTTTCTTCCTTACTAAACCATGGTGTCCACAATAATGGATGTTTCTGTTTCGTATGGCGCCTCTGGGTAAGCCGAACATGAAAGGTTCTGAGAACAAAGCAAGCCAAATACTATTTAAGCTCCACACCACGCTGCCTGTTCTTTCTAATATTTACTCTCTTTATAAATGTTTGCCCTTCACTTTAGTCTAATAATTCTAAGAATGCAATTTCCTCACAGAGTTCAACTCATCTTTAGAAAACCCAGACTAGTAATATCTAATAGGACAACTAGAAGAACTAAAAAAAGCAACGCATATTATAAGAGACTCTCAAATTTGCTGGTTGAATTAAATATCTTGAAATTTAATAGACCACCTCTTAAGCATTTGTTATAAATGAGAGCACATATTAGATGAAATGACTCATACACATGAAGAGATGATGCATTGGTAGTTTGCATTGGTAGTTAAAATCAGTAGTATAGCATATTAACAAAAGGACATTAAAGCTAAAAAAAATTAAACTTATCAGGGAAAACTACAGATTATATATATTTTCTTTAGCAGAAAAAAAAATCACTAATGCTGTACTGACCAAAACATGAAGGTATCTTGTGGAATCTTTCATTATGTCCAGAAGTAACTTTATTGAGTCTTAGTAGAACAATATATAAAGCCTTTTTTACAACCAAGAGTTTAAATGCTAGGTATCCCACACATGTCACGCAGATTTCAAATTAAATCTTCAACCTAGTAATGCTCACCACAGGAAATTCCAAAAATATCTTCACCAAATGGGTGGTTAGAAAAGAGAAACAAACCCAGAGCCCTTGGCATAGGTTCCCATAAACAGAACCCTGTGGGCACACTCCTCACCAGGCCATCTGTCGCTGCCTGATGGGGTATTAATAAATGGTTGAGACAAATGACTAATTTCACTGTAGAGAACAACTCATTACCCAAATCTCACAGAGTGCAATTCTAACTGTATTGTATGTGTGTTTTGTTGTCTGTTTTATTAGAGTCAGGGGAAAGGAAAGATTTATTTAAACATTCTTATCTTTTGGCTTTACTTACCACAAATAGCCAAAAATCATACTAAAAATAGATCAACAACAAAACATAAACCAACATAGCCAAATTAAAGTTATGATTCGGAACAGGTGGAAAACATTCAGAATGATTAGTAAAACAAGAAGAAAATCATGCTAGTAATTATTGTTGCTAAATTTTTTAAAATGCAGATCTACAGTTAAATTGGAATGTCAGATAAAGAAGGACTTGAAGCTTTCAGAGGGTTCTGCTAGGGAACCTCAGAAGGATGGTTTTGCCATGCTAGTTGGGATGTTAGGTGGGCTTCTCCATCAGGCATATCTGACTTTAGTACTGACTTTGGTAAAAAGTAGTCTGCTATCAATGGTGTGGCTAAGGTCATTGGGTTCTAGGAGGGTGGAAGACACAGAGGTGATGAGTGTTGGTAGTCCTAGGTGTCCATGAGCTGAAGGCTTATTATGTGCTGTGCGGGGGTGGGGGGGAGAACAGAATCAAAGGCTTATGCCAAGCCCTAAAAACTAGACTCTAGCACTTAGAAGCCAGAGACATAGCTGTAGTTGCCAGGGTTAGAGGCTTGCTGCTGATGGCCCTTCGAAGACTGTGACATCTCCACTCTGAAGAGGAACCAGACAGTTTTAGGTATTATGGCTCTTGAACCTCAGGCATAAGGATCTTCAGCCTTCAAGGCTTCCCAGCTACTCAGGAGAAGTCTTCCAGCTCTCGCTGCCTTCCATCTTCTTTCATCTTAGCCTTCTCTATACTTCCACCACCCTTGGGTCCCAGCCACTCTCTGAATGGCACTCCTGCTGCTCTGCCACCCTTGTGAGCAGCTCTGCTTCTACTCCTCTTCCTGTGACTGGCTCAGCCCACTGTGCATCTGCTCAAGTCACAAGTATTCAAGGAAGACCACTTACAACCTTCCATGGAACCTGCTGGCATGCAGGTGGCCTGGAACAGTCAGGGCTGAAGCAAGGCCTCTGAGAGCAAGAGGTGGGACTTTAGTTGAAGTGATCCCTGAAACTGGAACATTCTCAGAGGGATTCTAACAGCCAGGCTGCCAGGAGGATGACAGAGCAAGATATCAGGGAAGGAGCTGTTCAGCTAACAATTCCCCCTTTGGGCCATCAGGCATAAAGTTTGTTTGCTGTCATTCAAAAGTCTCAGCAACTAGCTGCTCCTGACTGTTTCACTCATTCCACAGAGGAAAACCAAAGTTATTAAGTGTTTATAATAAAGAATTAAGTTCAATTCAAAACTATCTAAACAGGATTTAACAGTGCTGAAATCATTTAATAATGCTTAGCAGGGCTTAAGCTCTGCCCCAGAGCCCAAGGGAGAATTGGGACCCTCTGATCTGTCTAAAGTCCTTAATATATTTATGATCTTATTCTGGAAACTCATGATAACAGTGAGCAATGGCCTCTGAAGTTGTGCAGTGCAGTTTGGCTACACATGTGGTAGTCTGCCAGCCTTCCTTGTATTACGAATAATGTATGACCGGTGCAATATTTGGGATATATTTATACTGAAATATAGTGGTTGTTTATCTGAAATTCAAATTTAATGGGTCCTTCTGTATTTAATCTACTGAGTTTGGCAGTATGGATTTCAGTAACTATAGCAGCCATGATGGGCTCAAAAGAGAAATATCATGAGTCCCAAAAGGTTGATAGCAAACATACACACGCACACACACAAAAAAAATCTTCAGTAAACAGTACACAAACTAAACTTTACTAGCTACTAAATTTTATTTTGTTAAAAATATGCTAGGCATTTAGGAAGTGGCTCAGTTGGCAGAGTGTTTGCAGAACAGGCATGTGAACCTGAGCTCTGACCCCAAGAACTCATGAGCAGTTGGTTACCTTTATTGGCTGTGCCACTATTGCACAAGGGTATACTTCCTGCTCAACTGGTTGATTTTGCAACCGGCAGTTTCTCCTGCTTATTCAATCTGTTGGCAACTATTCCTCCAGCAGCTCTCATGACATGTTCCAGCATTGTAAGTGCTAGCCAGAGGGAGCTAGACTCAGTTCCAGCCTGGTCACTTGACGTCCTGCTACTGCAGGCTGTGGTGTCTTCAACAATATAGACTTGCCTTTTAGCTCCTGCAGTTATCCATGTGTGTTGGCAATGGCCTGTATTATTTTGATGACCTTTTGACTCCCTGACTGTGTGGGGCAAGCCCAATTCTGGCCCTGGGAAATTACCTTCCAGAGTCCATGGTTTTAGGGTTATGCTTTCTGCACCTTTTATGGGGCTCTTCTGTTCAGGTCCCTCTTCCCCCTTATTTATTGAGGGAAATGACTTGCAGAATGGTATCCAGGAAGAAGGTTGCTATGGAATTGATTCAGGTTGGCATTAGTTTTGTGTACCCCCCCCATTTCTAGTACCCCTGAGGCCTTTCCATCCTTTCCTTTCTTTCTTTCCTTTTAGTGACCATCAACTCAAAAACCTAAACAATAAAAAATTAAGCACCTCCATGGACTTTTTATGAGTTTCTGACTGGCTGTGGTTGTAGGTCTCTTGTTTATCTTGCCACTATCTCATAGGTTTCATTTGGGCCCTATATGATAGGTTAAGCGTGGTTCATCCCCTGCCAGGATGTCAGCCATCATCCCATGTCTTGTTGGTGGAATTGGGTTGTCTATAGCTCTCTCTGTCTTCTGAAAAATACAAACAGAATCTCCATGGGAGAGTGAGATTGGTATAAGTTAAATGAGACAAACATTCCTATATTGGCTAGATTCTAATGGGTGTAGCCTCTCTGTAGCTCTCTGGTAGTGGGAATTTCCCCTGGAGCCTGGGTTCTTGGTCCCCATTAGATTTTGCCATGGATCCCAGTTCCAGTTAAGGGTTCCTTACCACTGAGTGGATCTCTTAGCCAATCGGTAAGTTGATGATTACCAGCCTAGGTTTTGTGCCACGATTGCACAGATGAGCACTTGGTGGCTTGCTGGTCTCTTCCATACAGCAGAGTGTTCAGCATTCTCATGATTCAGTACACCCACAAAGGAGGGCCCCCAGGGGATGGCGACAGAGAGTAGAGAAATGGGGGTACCATCCCAAGATTTGCTCATACAATGTATCTAATTATTGACAATAAAGATATTTTAAAAATTAAGCACCTCACTTAAAAATGAGGCAGGGAATTGAACAGAAAGTTCTCAAAGGAAAATATTCAAATGGACATCAAGCACCTAAAGAGATGTTCAACATTTCTACTCATCAGGGAAATGCAAACTAAAACCACTCTAAGACTCCATCTCACTCTAGTCAGAAAAGCAACCATCAAAAATCAAATTACAGCACATGCTGGTGGGGGTGTGGGAAAGAGGAACCCTCATCCACTGCTGGGGGAGGGGGCAAACTTGTAACAAAGTCGGCATGGGGACTCTTCAAAATGCTGAAAAGAGAACTACCATTCAACCCAGCAATACCTCTTTGGGGCACATACCCTAAAGATTCTACTACATACCACAGAGACACATGTTCAACCATTTTCATTGCTGCTCTATTCACAATATTCAGAGACTGGAATTAGCCCAGATGCCCATCAACAATGAAGATATATATATATATATATATATATATATATATATATATATATATATATATATATATATATATATATATATATATATATACAAAATGGAATTCTACTCAGTTTTAAGGAAAAGTGAAATAATCAAATTTGTAGGGAAATGGGGGGGACTTGGGAAAAGTCATGCTAAGTGAGATCACACAGTTTCAGAAAGACGAACACCACATGACCTCTTTCATATGTGGTTTCTGGCCTGGACCAGCATCAGTTAATTGTAAGCCTTTATAAATATCAACAATAGGGACATGATACTAGAATGAAGCAAGAAAAGGGGGGAAATAGGGATGGAGGGGAGGCAGGGATACTTGACAACAAGAAAACAACATTTAAAAATATAAACTGAGAGAGAAACTATAGGTTCTAACCCTTGGAGCTTGGAAGAGAATTTGGATAAATTCATGAAATGTGGTAAATACCGTCCTCAGCAAGCTATTTCTTTTAAGATTGAACGCCAAATGAGTGGCCTGTATTTAAATGCTTTATGAAAGCAAAGGAGCAGGAAAAGCATGTGATTTAAAACGCCTGGAGAAGGAATCATGGAGAGCAAGGACCAGCAGGCTGTGGAGAAAGGAGAGCGTTTGGACTGGGGGAAAGCAGGAGGATAAAAAGCAGAAACAACAGAAACAAATCTTAGAGTTTTAGAAATTAGAATGTCATTTCCAGGGCAGTCATCTCTTTCCT
Source organism: Zapus hudsonius (assembly GCA_004024765.1). NCBI lineage: Eukaryota > Metazoa > Chordata > Mammalia > Rodentia > Dipodidae > Zapus > Zapus hudsonius. Next base: position 20,362 of record PVHP010029845.1, read on the forward strand.
CCCCTCCTCTCGCACCTAGTCGCCCTGTTTGTGGTGACAAGGTTTCACTCTGTAGTCCAGCCCAGGGTAACATGAAATCATGCAATGTTCCTGCCTCAGCATCCCCAAGTCTGGGATAAAAGTGTGAGTCACCACATCTGGCTGATGATCTCTGTTAAGCAGAATTAAAATATATTGGTATTAATAAAGTTTAAAAAAAAGACTACAAATTTTCACACAGAGCCATGAGATTTTTCTCATTAGAAATAAACAAAACACCTTTTGCTTATTCATATTCATATACATATTTATCAGGAGAAAGAGAATTCAAGTTTGGGTTATTAGGGAATAACTGATGCAGGGGTGGGGGTGGTAGTTATGTGTTAAAATTTACACACAATAACTTGGATGTATAACCAAAGCAGGGCCTCTATTTCTCCACAAATGCTCTGAGCTTCCTGCCAAATACCCATTCTGGCATAAGGCTGGGGGTGGGGTGGAAACAGAACATTAAAATGCCAATATGAGGTGACTCACGATCTTCTGATTTAAAATGGTCTTTTTTTATTTAACAGTCCATTTCAGGAAACTATTCAGCCAATTCAAAGTTCAAACTATCCATCAAGGCTGTCATTCCTTCTCAGAGGACAGTCTCCCACTCCTGCAAGAAAGTTTCAAGTGTCCCCAGAGAGTTGGAGGGATGGGGGCTCCACTCCATCTGTTATTGATGTCCATATGGAGAGGAGGTGTAGGTGCATATTACTGCAACTGCATTAAGCCAGGTCTACTCACTTCTCTCCTGACTACATCTGCTTGCTTCCAGAATGTCAGCTTGTGTAGCATGTCAGGTGATTGTCACCCCTAAATCTCCTAAGGTCTTGTCTGGTAGGTACTTCAGCTCTCCTGGACCCACAACTTTGCCCTCTCTGTCTAGCCTCTGCTTCCTCCCATGTTCTATGGCCACCACCAGGTAGTCAACAGAGTCCTCAACACTTGACTCCACGGCATCTGGCTGAGCTACGTTGCATCTCCACATGATGTATGCATGCATGCAATTCATGCCTCACAGCCTCAGCCAAGGTAGGTAGCATTTCTTGGCAAGAAGCAGCAATCTTTGGATCTCCCTCTGCCCAAACATGCAATCATCATTTCTCCTGCCTGTAATCACTCACTCCAAGCTGGCCTGATCATTTCTCCCATCCTATGATCACAAGCTGGCCTGAAGGAAGGGAGGGAGGCTCTTCCTCCTGAGACTCAAACAGGAAATGAAAACAAAATCTATCTCTGCTCTCACAATCCCCCTGCCCTCAATCTGGCTGAGATTCCTTCCACCCACATGCAACCATCACTCTGGGTGTCTACTTCACATAGCTTCAGTGTTTTCTTGCCATAAAATTTACTAACTTTAAGTGTGCAGGTTTATGTTTTGGTCAGCTGTATAAGCATGAACACCACATCCAGTTTTGCGACATTTGCATCACTCTGAAATCTTTCTTCATTGCCATGAATTAGAAATTCTCCTTCCCATCCAAGGCTCCAGCAACTTCAGCTCTTCTTTGTGGCGTGGAAGGCAGGACTTCCTTTACAGGTACCTTGGACCATGTGCATTATTGCTTAAGAACAATTCTCTGAGACAAACAGCTAAAAATCCACATCATATATACCATATATATATATATATATATATA
>PVHP010029846.1:0-22082 GCA_004024765.1 Zapus hudsonius
AAGATGGGTGGCTGTAACTAATCATAAGCCTGTTAGCAAGAGTACAGAGAAAGGAGATGAAATTCTTTCTTAAAATCCTTGTTTTCCTGATATAATTTATTTTGCATTCTCAAGTCTATGAGCCTCATACATACACATACATGCACATTTATTTATCATTCATTCAGAAGTCATGCATTCCTATTTAAAAATTTTAATTTATCTAAAAACTCCGGAGACAAAAACCAAGAACTAATATAATCTCAGACTCCCATTAAGGCTTTTCCTAGGAGATCAGAACCTTTTGAGAGATTCACAACAAAAGAGCAGAAGAGACAAACAAAACATAGAACAAGACACAGGGGTCCAAAACCAGGCACCAAAAAAACAGTGGACAGTGCTACATCTCGCTAATGTCCTGGACAGGAGTACATGTGCCCCATCAGGCACCTCACTGTCCCCAAAAGGGATCCCACAAAAACAAAACCAAGTGTCAAAGACAGAACCAAGTGTCAGGGAAAGAGTTAACTCCCTGTGACAGAAAACCAAGTGCCCAAGACAACCAAGTGTCTGAGGCAGAACCAAGTGTCACAGAAAGGACCACTTCACTCTAACAGAACACCAAGTGTCTGAGACAGAACCAAAACAGAGAACCAAATGTCCAAAACAGGACCAAGGGAACAAAAACAAAACCAAGACCAAATGTCATAGAAAGAAATTTCTTCCTATGACTTTCCAGAGACCTCCTTAGATGGATGCTTGCTGGGTGCAACACTTCACTCTGACCATCCATCAAGCCGAAGGCTCACCTCGGAGCCTTGAGCCCTTGACTGTCTCAAGGTGCACACCTCCTGGGTGGCCCTCTGGCCCTGGAGTCCGAGTGAAGGTCCGACTGCAGAATTTGAACATGCAGTTTTATCTAGTGCTAGGGCCTCCAAGAATGTTAAACCCAGGAGCGCAAAGACCACAGACTCAAATTTAGGCCAAATTGAAGCAAGCTGTATTTGTGCGCACAGGAGCTGGCCAGCGGCTGTCTAACCCAAGTGCAGGGCTCCGGAGACTAGCAACTAATAAAGAAAACAGTGAATTTTTTAATCTCCAAAACCTCGGAGCATTTCTATAAGGAATTTTTTCGAACAGGAGTGCAATTAAGCAGGACTTACAGAGCTGAAATAGTGCAGTTAACTGTTTTCAGGAAGACACTCTCCCTGTGCAGCTGGGTCTGTCCTGTCTGTTAGTATAAATTATCCTCTCTGTCTTATCTTCAAGGACTTTTTTCTGTTAGGTTTTCTGGGATTCTTTGGTTGCCGAGGGGGGAGAAGTTTGGCCTCCCTGTAGTTAACTATTTTACAACTTTTATCCACTAACCCTTTTGCTCCATTAGTATTTTTCCTTTGGAAGGCCTGGGTCTTCTCATGGTCTGGGAAGAGTGATAACATAGTCAGGGTGGGGAAATTTATGGAGAGGTAGAGCACACTTAGAGAAATTCAGGCAGGTTTAGGATACAGTCAGATCAAGCAGAACTTTTTTTATATAAATATTTTATTTATTCATTTTTTCAAGGAGAGAGAGAGAGAGAGAGAGAGAGAGAGAGAGAGAGAATATGCACCAGGGCCACCACCTTGTGGGTCTGGCTTATGTGGGTCCTGGGAAATTGAACCTGGGGTCTTAGGCACTGGAGGCAAGTGCCTTAACCACTGAGCAATCTCTCCAGCCCTCAAGCAGAACTTTTTGTAATAAAAAAAATGATTTTACAGGTGGTTTTCTTTTACTGAAACCAAAAGGTGTTACTAGCTCTGGAGGCAACCTCAAGGAAGTGAGTGAGCAATCATTAGATCCAGGGGAGTAGACAAAGGCTTCCTTCCCCATGACAAATAGCAGAATCACGCAGACAAACAGTTAAAATGGACAGAATAACATGTCCCCATGGGATGCAAAAAAGGAAGTCAAATGACGACAATGCCCTCTGGCCAGCTGACGGGAGCAACCCGTCTCATCTTTCACACACAAAAAAGAGTTACTGATGGACTTGTATCCTAAGCCAATGGACAACTGTCCCAGATGAGGGTCCAGGTGGCCCCTCCTGAATGCTCTGAGCCATTACTGATGGACTTGCGTCCCAAACAGACGGACAAGTATCCCAGATGAGGGTCTTGGTGCCCCTCTCCAGAAGGCCCTGAGCCATCATTCAGGGCCCTGTGAGCTCAACCCCCTGGCGCATCCACCTTCGCCGCTTTTGCTCACCAACCGAGTACAGATCGACCATGGTCACTGAAAAGTGAAAGTAAACTGATCAGCATGAAAAAGGAAGAGAAAAATATTACTGGTAGTTCAGATCCTCTGGATTGGGGTCCCTGGAGTCACGGGGGATCCAGGACAAGCCCCCAAATGTTGTGCCTGAGAGCAAGACGCCTACAGAGACCATCAGGGAGACCAAGTCCAATGTAAGTACATGAGGATCTTTATTACAAGTTAGAGCTCGGGCCGCTTTCCGACTCACACATTGGCACAGCAGTTGTGGGGCAGCGACACTGAACAGTTACAGCTTTGGGTATTTAAGGACAAAAATCACAATTGGGGACTTTCCAAGCCTCTGCAGCTGTGGCTTTGTTGTATCAGAATGACCTGACTGCAAACAGCCAGGGACCTCTGCATCTTATCATCTGCTGGCTGAGTCTAGGGGTAGCAAGATATCTTTTGGCACACAGACATGTTTTTTTTATAAGAACATCTGTTTGAGGTCAGCTTTTAGCTAAGATGGAAGACTGAGCACAAAATGGAGTTCTTATGGCTATTTTGATCTTTTCATTAGCAGAGGAGTTTATCTCACTTTAAGCAGTTTGCTTTTTTTTCCCCCAGTTTTTTGTGTATAGGATCGTTCTCTCTTTTGGTAAAACAGCTCCAGAGCTAAAGAGATGGCTCAGTGGTTAAATGACCTTGCTTTTGATGCCTGACAGCCCAGCTTCAATTCGCTAGAACCCATGTAAAGCCAGGTGTACAAAAATAGCTCAAGCATATGGTGTTTGTTTGCAGCGGCAAGATGCCCTGACATACTCATTCTCATTCTCTCTATTTCTCTACTGGCAAATATATATACTTTTTAATAGAATAAAATTATATATATTAACAAAACAATATCCTCAGTATCATAAGTTATTAGAGAAACCCATTGAAACCAGGATGATATTCCCTTTTATGCATTACTCTCCCCCCACCATGGCTCTTACATTCTTTCCACCACCTCTTCCACAAATTTCCCTGAGTCATGATGGGTGAGTTTAAAGTATGCATAATTGTTAGGTTCTTAAGAGTCTCTGAATTTGTGTGTTGGACAATTTTGGGCACCCTTAGTATCTATCTCCATTATCCTTCCCTAGGATATCTGCCTTGCTGTGGGAATAGATCTTTTGCCCATCATGCCACTTCCTCAGAGGTTGTATTAAGGCTCTAAATGGTAAGTTTGAGGTGGTTTTCAAATATATTTTTTAAAGTTCCAAATTTAGTGGTGATCCAGTAACATGTTATTTCTGAGTGTATATTTCAAAAATTTAAGGATAAAACAAAATCCAAATTGGCCTGTTATTTAATAGTTCATCAAACCTTAGTTTTGATTACTCAATCAAAATGTTCAAACCAAATAATTGGAACAACTGAACTTTGGCCAGTTCATACTTTTATTTACATTTTGACAAAAATGACTATATTTACTTTTTTATGCTATACTTTTAAAAGTTATTACATGGTAAAAATTGATTTGAGAGCTGGCTTTGGCAGCACATATACTAAAATTGGAACCATACAGAGATTAGCATGGCCCCTGTGCAAGGATGACACTCAAATTTGTGAAGCTTTTCAAAACTTGATTTGAGGCCAGGCCTGGTGGCACACACCTTGAATCCCAACATATGGGAGGCAGAGGTAGGAGGAGTGCCCTGAGTTCAAAGCCACCCTGAGACTACATAGTAAATTCCAGGTCAGCCTGGGCTAGAGCAAGACCCTACCTCAGAAAACAAACAACTGATTTGAGTCCATAAACCAATCAGATCTCTCCTTTACACACCTAAGTGTCTGCCTCATATGAATGGGCCTGCCACATGTGTAGATCACACACATGCGTGCGTGAACACACACACACACTTATTGGCCCTCCCTTGTGGTTGCATCTAAACACCAGTATTAAAGCTCTTCCTCCTTGAAAAGGGAGGGCACTTCCTTCTGCCTGGGTATTTTCCTGCTTGCCTCCTACATGTGTCTAGTTTTGGGGTGCTTTCTTGCTTTGTTACATGTATGATCTTGCTTTAATCTCTGAATCCTTCAATATTTCTTATTCCTCTTTGGTCTTTTATGTGAAGGCATCTTTTGGTTCTTAAGTTTTGCCTTCCACATTCGAGTGCCCCCTCTAAGGCTTTTTACCCCAGAGGTTTCTCTGTGATGGAGATTCTCTCCATCTCCCCTCTCCCTTTCCAGCTGGGCAAGGAGGATAGTTCTCTGGCTTCAGCTAGCCTCCTCCCTGGATCTTACTCCCCCCCCTACAATAAAACTCATAATTCATCATTTACCCTCCTCAGAGCTTTTTTTTTTTAAAAAATCCATTCTTTGGTAAAATCAGAAAGGGTCCAAAAGTTGGGGTTCACAGGCCCTCCCTGAACCCCCAAATCCTGCATCACTATGATGACAGATACCTATTATATACTTGTCAGACCCCATGGAAATTACACTGAGTGACTGCTAAGGTACACTATGGGTGATAATGATGTGCTAGTGTATTCATCAGCTTTAACAAGTGTAACACTCCTGGTGAGGTGCTAACAGTAGAGTAGGGGTAGGAGTATTATTATAGGAATGCTGTACTCTCTGATTTTTTTTTTAAATTCTACCTTTATTTATTTATTTTTAATATTTTATTTATTCATTGCCAAGGAGAGAGAGAGAGAGAGAGAGAGAGAGAGAGAGAGAGAGAGAGAGAGAGAGCGCACCAGGGCCACCACCTTGTGGGTCTGGTTTATGTGGGACCTGGGGAATTGAACCCGGGGCCTTAGGCACTGGAGGCAAGTGCCTTAACCGCTGAGCCATCACTCCAGCCCTACTCTCTGATTTTTAAAAATAGAGTTTTATATATATATAAATGCTTACACACATAATATATATGTAAATTTAAAATGTGTTTTTATAAATTAAATGTTGTAGAAATTCCCTGTGACAAAGCCATAACAGCAAGAGGAGAATGGAGTTTCATTTATTATTATTATTATTATTATTATTATTATTATTATTACAAGTTTAGGAATTTACACTGGCGGGCCAAGCATAGATGAAGCATTGGCCCTGAGCCCTGGTTATAAAGGGGTTTTACAGTAGAGCACAGAGATGTGTACATGACATTAGGCATGTAAATTAACAAGCACAAGGAAGCAGATGCCTATACCTAGCAACTTACACCACCATGCCCAGCTTTGAGACCTATGGAAATTGTTACCAAATGGATGTTGAAAGTATATCTAGTTAACCTGTAGGAGAAAATGCTCACTTTGTAAGAAATATTATTGTCTATCTGAGATTAAAGGTAGACAAACACAAAGAATTTGTTTTTTTTTCAAATTATAGCCTTACTTGATGATGATGATGATGATGATGATGATGATGATGATGATGATGATTATTTTGAGGTAGGGTCTTGCTCTAGCCCAGGCTGACCTGGAATTCACTATATAGTCTCAGGGTGGCCTTGAACTCCTGGTGTTTCTCCTACCTCTGCCTCCCAAGTGCTGGGATTAAAGGCATGCGCCACCAAGCCTGGCTCTTTATTATTTTGATTTGCCCTATGCCATCTTAATGTTAAGAACACAGCAATGATCTAACTATAGTTTTCTCAAATGACATTAGTTCTTTTTTTTTTTCTAGTTTTTTTTTATTGTTCATAATGAGTTACATTGTTTAGTGGGCGAACCATGGAGTTCACCATGGAAAGCAAGCAGTGAGCAGAGGAATCAAAGAGGGAAGTCTTCCCAAAAGGGCATTCTTTAGTCAGGTGTGGTGCAGACCTGTAATCCCAGCACTGAGGAGGTTGAGGCAGGAGGATCTGAACAAAGTTCAAGGACAGCATGTACTATATAGACAGATCTTGCCTAAAAAAGAAAACCAAAGTGTTTTCTTCTCATAAATAAGTTGGGAAAATGAGTCAAATCTGTTTCTTATATTAAGTCAAAGAATTACAGCAATCAAATTAAAATGTAAATTTAACTTTTACTAAGGAAGAAATGTTGTTGAGGGACTGGAGAGATAGCTCAGAAGTTAAAGTGCTTGTCTGTCAGTCTAGGATCAATTCCCCAGGACCCCCAAAAGCCAGATGCACAAAGTGGCACATGCATCTGGAGCTCATGTGCAGCAGCAGCAAGAGTCCCTGGTGGGCCCATTAACTCCCTCCCTCCCTCCCTCCCTCCCTCCCTCCCTCCCTCCCTCTCTTCTTCCTTGAAAATAAATAAAATATTTTTAAAAGATTATTGAGATAAACTATATCTCCTAAATCTAAAATCTCTACCAAATGCCCTCTATCTTAAGTGTTTTGCTTTAGGATAACCATATTGCCCACTGGTGAAGCACAAACACCTTGAAAAGCAGACTGGCTGGGTTTGAATCCCAGTTCTATAATTTCTTTGCTCTGTGACTTTAAAAAGTCACTTAACTTCTCTCCTGAGTTTCTTATGTATAAAATGGGTTGAGGACTAGCCACATTACCATATGTTTATAATAACAGTTCCAGGAACAATATATTCTATGAAGGTTTTATTATGACGCATTAATAGAGAAAAATCAGTCTCATTTCATCTAGATCAGTAGCTTTTGTTTTCTACCTATAAAAATTATTAGCTATATTATAAGCTTTTTTTTTAGCAAATCAATCTCTGTGACAGAACCATACAATACTAATTTTGCTTTGAATATAAAATAGAATATCTTCCTGGTACCTTCTTGCTAGTACACCTGGATTAATTAATCAGAAATGAGTGCGAGTGAAGCCAGCTGACAATTGTGTGAAAGATAAGAAACATAATCAAACAGTAAGGAACTAAATTTGGCTCTATTGACTTTCCATATTATTTTTCTTTTTTTTTTCTTTTGTTTTTTTGAGGTAGGGTCTCACTCTAGCCCAGGCTGACCTGGAATTCACTCTGGAGTCTCAGGGTGGCCTCAAACTCATGGTGATCCTCCTACCTCTGCCTCCCGAGTGCTGGGATTAAAGATGTGCTCCACCATGCCCAGCCTGCTTCCAGAATTTTAAGGTAACAATTTAATAATTTGAGGTGTGTGTGTGTGTTTCCAGGTACAGATTCTCTCTTCATTGTCTCAGTTTTATTCTGAGTCTTAGTGTTCTGTGGTTTTGCTTCTATTCACCTAAACCATGGAAACAGGACACATTAAAATCCCAGAGTTCACTTTTTAAACCTAGAGTTAGCTATTTTTCTCAGATAATGTCTCCTCCAATAATTATAGATCCTTTGTTATTTTCCAGAGTTCTGGGCAAAGTTAATTTTGACAAGTTTTGTAAATGATCACAATGCTTTTCTAAAAGAGGATTTTCAGGTCTCTTTCTCTGCCACTTTGAAGTCCTCTCCTCCAGCTTTTGTTGCCATCATCTTATCTTGGCTATGTTTATTGGCAGTTCTTTTTAAAGTGTTCAAGCATTTAGGTGGGAACAAATTTTGGCCAATACAGCTTAAAATAATTAAAATGGTTTAAAAATATTAATCATCTATCAATAAGAAGTGAGGACAAATTTTTATCTTTAGACACATGAGTTTTTAAATATTTTTGAGAGAGAAAAAGAGAAAGAGAGAGAAAGAGAGAGAGAGAGAGAGAGAGAGAATAAGCAAGCCAGGGTCTTCTGCCACCTCAATCTCCAGATGCCACTTTGTGCATTTAGCTTTACATGGGTCCTAGGGAATCAAACATAGGCTGTCAGACTTTGCAAGCAAGCACCTTTAACTGCTGAACCATCTCCCCAGCCCCTACCTAAGTTTTAAATATTTGGAATTCATCATCAATTAAGTTTAAAATCTACTGTTTCTTTTCTTCTCCTCAGGAGCCTCATTTGACAAATAATCCTATAGAAAATTATCCTAAAGATTAAATGTGATGATAATGATTTCCTACTTGTTTATGGCCACCATGCTGAGGGAAGAGAAACGAATTTTTATATAATACTTCCTTTAACACATAGAGTTGATTCTATGTGCTAGCATTAGGCATAATTAATAAGTGTGCTGAGCAGTTTCCTATTGTGAGTGTTGGTCTCCAGAGTTGTGGTCCATAGGGAGATGATCTCATTTCCCAGTTAGATGCAGAGCCCCATTGGACCTATCATTAGTTAGTCCTGGTGTTCACTCCCCAGTAACTTATTATTCTTATGTGAGATAGATCAAATTCATTCAAGTTAATCTCAATTGGCGGTGCAATGTATGACAAGGAGAATTTCAAATGATCCAGAGTAGCAATGAGTAGGTTCTGGATACCTTAGTGACAGAACAGAGCTATATAGCTATATAAATTAATGAGACAAAGGGGAGTTAAATGGAGTGTGGTGGTACACACCTTTAGTTCCAGCACCCTGTTTCAGGTCAGCCTGGGCTAGAGTGAGACCCTACCTCAGAAAATAAATAATAAACAGAATTAAATCATTCACCAGAGATCACATAAATAACAGTAGATTGAAGTGCTTGCATTTTACGAAGTGAGAACCAAGAGAGTGTCTGATTTTCTGCTCTGTTTTGGGAAACACTGGATCTCTGGCTCATCAAGGCTCACTACTACTGCTCTAGGCCATGGACTGCCAGACTTGAGCCTGCATGTTAATGAGCTGGGGATCTTGGCAAAATGCAGCTTGCAGTGCAGTGAGCTTGGAGTGGAGCCTAAGAGTCTGCATGTTTAATAAGCACCCAGCCAATGCTCAGGCTAGTGTGCAGATCCTACTCTGAGTAGCAAGACTTTTTCCAGCTGTGTCAACATCTGGATTTGCAGCAAAGTATTCATTCACAGTGATGTGCCCTACAGGTGACTAGAATTTTGCATAAATTCTCTGTTAGCAATGTTTACTCATCAGTCCTCTTGTGCATTTCTGTCCATCCTCCACTCTGCATTCTTTTTATAGGCATTTCCCCTTAGCACTACAACACGATTTCCTTCTTTTCCCCCTCCTTCCTTCCCTTCCTCCTTTTCTTCCTTCCTTGATTCCTTCTTTCATTTTGTTTTATATTATGAGGAATTTCAGTCAATGGTCCTGAGAAGCTCAGTTTTGCTTCCATCACTACCAGGGCCACATGGAGGGAGAATCTGTCTTAGACTCTCCAAACCTGGCCATGTGCTAGTTGAATTCCAATGCATCTTATGTCAGTACCAGCTTCTGCATCTATAGGATGGGAGATATAATACCACAATTGTTGCTTTTTTGTAATTGAGAAATTCAATATATGAACACACAATGATTTGATTGTGGTCTTGTCTCTTTATTCCTTTGTTCATGTATGTTACTTTTTATTTGCAAGCAGAGAAAGACAGAGAGAAGTGAGAAATAAAGAGAATGGGTGCTCCAGGGCATCTAGTACTGCAAAGGAATTCTAGATGCATGTGCCATTTTGTGCATCTGGCTTTATGTGGGTACAGGGGACTTGAACCTGGGTCGTTAGGCTTTGCAGGCAAATGCCTTAACTGCTAGGCCATCTCTCCAGTCTCCCCTTTATCCATTTTTTTGTCAATGAGACAAAAGGGAGTTAAATGGAGTGTGGTGGTACACACCTTTATGACCCAGCCTGCAGGTCAGTCAACGAAGACTCTAAGGGAGGGGGTGAGAATGGAAGGGACAAGAGATGTGAAGAATGGAGACAAGACATGTGTCTGATCAAGTCTCGATTTATTGGAGCTCAGGCAAATGCTTATAAACCCTCTCGCAGGAGGAAGTACATGGACGCTTATGTAGGAATTTGCGTACATGAGGTCATGTGATTTCTGGGAGAAGCCTCGCAGGCAGGAAAAGGAAACTTAAGCAGAGAAATAGAGACTTAGCTTTGGTTAGTAGAGAAAATGGCAGAGACCTTCAAAATGGCGTTGACACAGTTAAGGCACAATAAGTAGCTCCCCACACCTTTAGTCTCAGCACCCTGATTTCCCCTACCCCTCATCCCTTGAGAACCCTCCCCTTTCAAAGTGGTATTTCCTCTGTTTTGTTGGCTTTTTTTTTTGCCTCTCCATCCTCTATGTCAAAATGCTGATAGGCTCAGAACTGTGCTGGTTGTGTGGGTATAGGAAACCACTGTGAGGTCATGAAAACCTCAGTAAGTTCATGCTGGGAGGGCAGTGCCCCAAAGGACTCATGCACCCTGTGGCTTTTACACTCTTTCTGCCTCCTCTTCTGCAGTGTTCCCTGAGCTTTGAAGGCCATGGTAGAAATATTTAGTGTTGAACTCTCTTATTTTCTGCTTTGATGAGTTTTGAGTATCTTCCACGTCTACCACCATATCTATAGGGACAATTCTCTGGATTCTTTCTGTGACTACCCCTGTAAGATTCCCTGAGCCCTGCTGGGTGTGATAGAGAGGACTTGTCCAGTGCTAAGCTCTGGACCTTCTCTTGTCATTCTGATGAATCTTGGGTCTCCCCAGTATTTGCTGTTATCTGTAAAATGAAGGTTCTCTAACCAAGAGTGGGCTTGAACACACACTTAGAAGGCTGTTTGGTAAGCCACAGGACAGTGGATTCTTCCCTCTGGGGTATATAACCTGTCAAGTCATAAGTCTATGCCATTCCCAGTCCCAGGTGTGGATTACCTCCCACTAAGCAGGGCCTCATATTCAATCAGAGAGCAGTTGATTACTTCCTACCCCTACTATCTCTTTTCCAGCTTGATTTCTCAGTGTCCTACAACTGCAGCCTGTGGTGTCTTCAGCAGTAGTATCTTAATCTCATTCTGCTGGGTAACCAAGTGCTTTGACAATGGCTTGCAATATTTTGGGGGCCTCATGGGCCTCCTTGACCAACATCTCACTGTACTGGGGTGACCCACCTCTGGCACTGGAATTCACATGTAACAACCCATGACTTCCTTGTAAGGCTCATCCTCATCTACAGAATGGTGAGATATAATAAAATAGTTGTTGCTTTTAATGCCGAAGTTTTTATGGAAATTTGTTACACAGTAATAAATGGGTTAAAATTCAAGTGGTAGAAATAATATCTGAATGCAGCGAGAGAGCTGTGGCCCATCTAACCATACCAACTGACTGTAGGCCGATAGTTGAGATCCTGGCAAGAGATGAGCCATCACAGTCATACCATGGAGGACCCATATGGAACCCCACAGAGAATGACGGGATGAACAAGGGACCCACAGCCACAGCCATTCAATCAACACAGGATAAGCAAGTGAGACAGAAACCAATGATTTTAGACACAAAGACCCCTAAGTTCTCAATATTAAAGCAGCCTTAATACTCACCCACCACGACTTAGGGAACTGAGCGGAAGAGCAGGCGGAAAGATTGTGAGAGCTGTGGTGGGGGAGACTATCCAGAGGCATGACACCCCTCAGTAACAACACACTTGGGCCAGGAGAACCAGGCTGAATACTAGGCTACCATGGTCCCCTGCCACAAGGACTGATCCAGATGGCCCACGGAGGAGGATTTCCAGCTGATTGGGGATGGGGATGGGGGCATTGGGGAATTGGGGATAACAACTCATTGTTCGCCCACTAAATAATGTAACTCATTATGGACAATAAAAGAAAATCTGAAAGAAAGAAAAAAAAAGGAAATAATATCTGAAGATCTATCTGCCTGTAAGTGAAATTAAAAGTAGTGAATGAAATTATGTACATCTTAACATTTCTTAGGCCATGGAACTCTACACAAATAACTATATTAAATGTAAAACATATAGGATGACAATGGAAGTCTGTTATGTTGAAATATCATTTTTCCACATACTAGTGAATATGCTTTATATCCATGTGTGTGAACACACATATATTTACACAGTAGTCTTCATACATATAAATATGCATACATCCAGAATAGAAACTTTTCCATCCAATGAAGTAAACACTATCATTTGGTGGTTTAATAAAAAAAAAATTGTGTTTAAAAAGGAAGTCAGGGGGCTGGAGAGATTGCTCAGTGGTTCAGGCACTAACGACCTGGGTTCAATTCCCCAATACCTATGTAATGTCAGATGCATGAGTGGCACATGCATCTGGAGTTCATTTGCAGTGGCTGAAGGCCCCTGGTATGCCCATTCTGTCTCTCTCAACTCTCTAATTCTCTCTGCTTGCAACAACTGAAAAATTTAAATGTGTGTGTAGAAAATAACCCGGGGTGTAATTCTTCAGGAACAATGTCTACTGTAAAAAAAAAAACAAGTAAGAAAATCTGATATATTTTTAATATATGTTAGAAAATTTAACATCTTAAGTAATTTAATTTTAACCTAAAATCTTTTCTTTGGTTTTAAATTTATTGATTAGTCTTTTGTTCTCTTTGTTATATAACCTAGACACAAAAAGCACATTCTGCTATCCATTTAAAGTCTTAATTTTAAAAATCTTTTTATTGACAACTTTCATGGATGTATATAATGTGTTTTGATCATAATCCTCTCCTGTTACCTTCTCTCATTCCCCCCATTCCTCCTTTTAAATCCCTTCTTTCTAACTTAACCTTCTTCTATTTTGATGTCTTTTTTCCCCCTCTTCTACCCCCCATAATGGAATGTTGCTGGGCCCAATACTGTGCAGGTCTGGTGCAGGTATGACATGCTGCAAGGCCACAAATGCAAAGCCACTCCACGTCTGGTATTGTGCTCCAAAGCACTCTTCTCCATCCTATGGCTGTGATATTCTCTCTGCTCCTCTCCAGCAATGTTCCCTGAGCTAAAGCCTTTCATTTTGAAAACAGTATTTATGATTTTCTAAGTAGAATGCAGACTTAAACCACTTTGCAGCAGCCTTGGTATAAACTACTTTTTGACTTTTCAGGTCCCCTTACCCACCCCACCAATAATTTTTAGGTGTTTCTCTCACAACTAATATGATAGATCTAAAATCAAAACCAAAACAAAAGTGAAAAAAACTTATCTTTATCAAGTGTCCTACTGCAGTTTGTATAAAACATGACTTTTTGCATTCATTTGCATCAGTTTATGTAATAATTAATTAAATATGACAATAACCATAATTGGCATAAATAGGCTTAGAATAAATATGACTGAGTTTTGGTAAACATGAAGCTTGCCTGTAGAAGCAGAACTGAGAATTCTGTAGGTGTGTTTTCACTTTGTGTTTTGGAGAGGAAGTGCAGAGAGTTAATCTTATGAGTCAGCTAAGTGGAGGTTTGGTTAGAAAAGCATCTATTTGAGTGAAGGTGCATGTTTGTATTTATGTGTTTGTATATGAAGACAAACTTTCTTTCTTTCTTTTTTTTTTTTTGGTTTTTCGAGGTAGGGTCTCACTCTAGCTCAGGTTGACCTGGAATTCACTATGTAGTCTCAGGGTAGCCTCGAACCCAGGGCAATTCTACTTCTGCCTCCTGAGTGCTGGAACCAAAGGTGTATGCCACCATGCCCGGCTTAGACAAACTTCCTTGTTGGATGTTCATGAAATTGTTGGTATGGTTGCCTGATTTGGAGGAATGATTTAAGAAGAATAATTTATTCTCATTCTATGTGCTCATAGTGTTCAAACTTTTACCCAGGTTCATAAATTATTTTTTTTTCATGAAAAATAGTTGTAGGGGCCGAGGAGATGGTCCAACCAGTTAAGCACTTGTTCTGCAAGTGTGAGAATGCTCAGCACCCATGTTCAGCACCCATGTAAAGTCTAAGCAGATAATGTGGCCCACCAGTAATCCCAGGTCTTGAGAGATGAAGATAAGGGATCCCCAAACTAGCTGGCTAACTACAGTAGCCAAATCAGCAAGCTCTGGATTCAAGTGGGAGACCCTGACTCAGTGGAGAGCAATTGAAGAAGACACCTGACATGGACTTCTGGTCCTCACACTCATGAGCATACATATGCACCCAGCCACCTACATATATATGTGCCTGCACACAGGAACATACAAACACACACACACACACAAAAAAAAAAAAAAGTAGTCTTAGGAAGCCAAGAGTAGTGGTGTCACATGCCTGTAATCTCAGCAAAAAAAAAAAAAACAAAAACCTGTATTTATCTCATTATAGACTGTTGTTTTTGTTTGTTAAACCTTTTGCCTACCTCTGATAAGACTCCCTAACACTCTTGTCCTCAGTCAAGGTGAAGCCAATCATAGTACCATTCCTTGTGGAGAGCAGTTGGTTTGGGGAAGGACACATGATGAATGTTCTTCATTAGTAGGCCAATTAGATTCTTTCCTGGGATTCTTTTCCCCCAATCAAAGGGTCTTCCTGGTGAAGAAGCTATCTTAATATTTAAAAAGCTTCAAAATAACACTATGCTCATAATAGCACAAAGGAGTCAAATAATATAAAAACATCGTGTTTACTTTTTGACAATTCCATAACTGTATATACTCTGATTATATTTACCCCTTGTTACCTCCTCTCAGTCCTACCTGAAAAATTTCTTCTTTCTTCCCAATTAATCTCCTTCCTACTTTCGTGTGTGTGTGTGTGTGTGTGTGTGTGTGTGTGTGTGTGTGTGTGTGTGTGTATGTGTGTTCGTTCCACTGAGTTTAATTAGGGTTGCTTGTGTAAGCACGAGGAGGGTTATTTACTGGAGCACAGGCAACTCATCAGTGACTATACCACTGAAGAACATGACCCCCTATTCACCACCATCAACTTCTAATAGCTCCTCTGGGAGGAGTATAGGGTCTCATGAGTGCCTCCAAAATCTCATGTTTTCTTAAGCATACCACATACAGCAAAGACCTATTGAAAGAAAAGTGCTTTACCCCTGAGGAAGGAATAGGATGTCTCCTGTGAGCCTAGGGTTTGCATTGAAATGAGACAGAAGTCTGTTGCCTGCTGTTAAGTACAAGTAACTTTCCCATGCCCAAGACCACAACAGCTATAAGGCAGAATTTAACTGCATGGGAGGGTCAAGGTGAAAGTAGGAAGGAGTGGCAGGAATGCTGAGTACTACAACCCTGAGCATAGGGGCATAGGGCCCACCTAAACCTGGAGGTAGGTCAGGATAACAGAGAAACCCCATGGTCCTAAGAGTCTGGTTCCAAGTAGTAAGTACCAGCTACCTACTATTTAGGGAAGTGCTTAGAGAGATTCTTTCAGTGGGACACTGGCACAGAAGCTAGTAAAAGTGTGGACCAAGGAAACTGAAAAGAAAAAAAATTTTAAATATTTTATTTATTCATTTTCAAGCAGAGAGATACAGGAAGAAAGAGAGAGAGAGACAGAGAGAGACAGAGAGAGACAGAGACAGAGAGAGAGAGAGAGAACACCAGGGCCACCACCTTGTGGTGGGTCCTGGGGAATTGACCCCAGGGCCTTAGGCACTGGAGGCAAGTGCCTTAACCGTTGAGCCATCTCTCCAGCCCTGAAAAGAAATATTTAACATGCGACACCACATTTTGTACATAAAGGAAACAGCAACCAACTGCTGGACATGGAGACTGATGTGGAAAAGATGACAATGCTTCAAAACATCCAACTCAGAACAATTCATGACTCAGCTAATGCATGCTTCCATAATATTAGCCTAACAGGCAACATAAAAATGATACCCATTTCTGGGCATACAATACTACTCATTCTTTCTAGTTTTTCTATATACAGTATTTTTCATTTATGTGCAAGCAGAGAGAGAGATAGAGAGAGGCAGAGAGAATGGGCACAACAGGGCCTCCCACTGCTCTAATTGAACTCCAGATGCATGCACCTCTTTGTGCATCTGGCTTTATGTGGGTACTGGGGAGTCAAACCCAGGTCCATAGGCTTTATAGGCAAGTACCTTAACTGCTGAGCCATCACTCCAGTCCATACAGTTTTTTAATGTACAGTATTTAACATTCAATAAAAATTATAAGTCATACAGAAATGAGAAAATAATTCATTGCCCAAAGAAAAGTCACTCAACAACACCAACCAGAGAGATGGTCAGACCAGATGCTGAAATTGTCAGATGGGGCCTTAAGGCCACTCTGGTTAAGATGCTAAAGCATCTAAGGTAGCATCTAAGGTAAGGTAGACAACAGACATGAAACAGACAGTAAATTTTATTAAACAGATGACAACTTAGTCTATGGCCATATTACCCTGAATGGGTTGGGTCTGGTTAGTACTTGGTTGAAAGAGATGGAAAGTACATACAAATAAAAGAGTCAAGTGGGAATGCTGAGAAAAAAATGAAAGAAATGAAGAATTCACTTAATTTTCTCAGCAGCAGACTGGATACAGATATGTCAGAAAGAAAAGAAATAAGGAAAGAAAATATGTTAATAGAATTGTCTAAACGAGAGAGACATAGAGAGAGGAAAAATACAGAAGAGACTATCCATAAACTGTAATATCAAAAGTTTAACATATGTGGGATTGGAATACCCAGAACAATAGAAGGCAAGGCAAGAAAATGTTTGAAGAGATAATACCTAAGAGTTTTGCAAAGGTAATTAATATACTAAGACATAGATCCACAAAGTCCAGAAAACCCACAACCAGGTTAAAACCAAAACAAATTGGACACTATGGTATACTCCTATAATTCCACCTACTCATGAGGCTGAGATAGGGAAATCACAAGTTCAAGGCCTGCCTGGACTACATAAGTTAGTTCAAGGTCAGTCTGGCAACATATTCAGATCCTATCTCAAAATCAAGGATAAAAAACAGGCTACAGGCTGGGGATATAGCTTAGTGGTCATTGTTAGCATATGTAAGGCCCTGGGTTCAATCAAACAAAGAAACTAACATGAAAACACAGAGACTTGATAGTCAAGCTTCTGAATGAAAGGTTCATAAAGAATCTTGAAAGAAACCAGAGGGGAAAAATTGCAATCAGAATGAAAAATAAATAAATTAAAAATTGAGAAAGAATTACAGCATATTTTCCACTGGAAACTATGCATAGCAGAAGACAATGGAGCAGCATGTTCAAGGAAGTAAAACATGATCCTAAGCCTCCTACAACTAGTGAAAATATCTTTCAAAACTAATTGAGAGGGGAAGAGATATGAGGGAGGGTGGGGAAGGAATCATAAGTTTATGATCTATAGTTATGGAAGCTATCAATAAAAAGTAAAAACAAACAAACAAAAACCCCTAAAGGTAAACTAAAGACTTTTCTCAGACAAACATAAGATGAAAGGATAAGATAAGATTTATTGTCAGAAGTCTTACATGTGAAGAAATATCAATCCTTTTGCTCCAGTGACCCCTTAGGACAAATGTTCTCCTTGCTATGAGTTTGTGATATGAGCTTATGAATTCTCTTTGTTCTGGTTAAGCTTGCATAAGTCTGATTTCTGTCATTATTGTCTAACTTTTCATCCTCCTTCCTACATATTTGGAACAAGATGACTCTGGGTGAGACTGAGTCAGAGGTTTTTGAATCTTCAATACAAAGAAACTGAAGGAGCCAAGCTAAGTTTTACATGGACTCAGAGATGACCCAGATGTTGAAACTATCTATCAGACTTAATCTAAGCTGAAAACTGATTTCCCAAATATGACTTAAAAGCAAAAAAAGAGGAGGGCTGGAGAGATTGCTCAGTGGTTAAGGTGCTTGCCTTAACCTGAGTTCAATTCCCCAGTACTCACGTAAAGCCAGATGTGCAAAGTGGCACATGCATCTGGAGTTTGTTTGCAGTGGCAGGAGGTCCTAATGGGCCCTTACTCTGTCCTCTATCTTTCTCTGTATCTCTCTACTTGCAAATAAAATGAAAAATATTTTAAAAAATTAAAAATCAAAGATTAAGTCTGGGGAGATGGTTCAGTATTAAAGGCACTTGTTTGCAAACCTACTGGGCCAACTTCAACTCCCCAGTACCCAGAAAAGAAGTGGTGCATGTCTCTGTGATCCCAACATGCCAGAAGAATCCAGAAGTTCATGGGCCGGCTAGATTGGAGCACATGGTGTGGAAAAAAGACAAGGGAGACCTTGTCTCACACAAGGTGGAGAGAGAGGAAAAACATCCAGAGGTTGTCTTCAGACTTACACACACACACACACACACACACACACACACACACACACACACACAATGGCATGAGAATGCCAATATACACACAAATATCACACACACACATACACACACACACACACACACACACACATTAAAAAAATGAAAAAGAAGACCCAGAATTTGTAGAGATTGCAGACTTTGAGGGCATGTGTCTTCCTGGTTCCATAAAACCAGGCTACCTGCCGATGGGTTACTTTTCCTGCAGGTAATCCCTATTATCTTAAAGAAAATGTCTTTTTGAGCTGAAAAACAGAGGACATGGAGGATTTACAGGGGTTGTAAAATTAACTAGGAGGGAAAGATGGCTATTCTGTCTACTAGAGAATCAGTTTTACCATCACTTGGAGGTATAGAATGACCAGGAGTGATTCCAGTTGCAGACTTGTGAACTAACCCTCCAGTCTGGGGATAGTATTTGAGCAAAGCATGTGAGTTGGCTCTGTTGAGATGCCTCAGGACAGACGTGGGCTTGTGTGATGGTTATAAGTTGTTATTATTGCATAACCCTCCCATGATTCCTGAACCATTAATCAGATCCCATTAAAAGTTACAGACTGGGGACTGAGGAGATGGCTCAGCTGTAAACCTTTAAAGGTATTTGCTTGGAAAAATCTGCCAGAGTTTAATTCCCTAGAACCCATGTAAAGCCAGACACAAAGTAGTATATGTGTCTGTGACATACCTACAACATACCTACAACAATGGGAGCTAGAGACAAGAGAATCCAAGGCTGATGGGCCAGCTAGACTGGCTTTCCTTCTCAGCAGCAAAAGACCCTGTCTCAAAGAAGGAGGAAGAGGAGCACAGACAACTTCAGGTTGTCCTTTGACCTCCACACATGTGCAATGGCATGAACATACCCATGCACACAAACATACTCACAGATGAATGAATTTATGAATAATAAAGCTATAGATTGGTTTCCTCTGAGCTATGGTAAACTGCACAATTTCCAAAATGTCTACATTTTAGAAAAGTGTCCCTGACCTTGAGGGTCTACTAGTGTCAGCAGGTGTGATTTTCAAGAAAGAATCCTGTGTCCAGTGGCTTAGCCACTAATGAGAGTTGTAGGTATCCTAGTCTGCCTTGCAAAAAGTTCAGGACAGTGGAAGGCCATGCCTGAGTACATGAGGCCACACATGAGGCCATATCCTGGAGAAGGCCCAGGAGCTAAAGAGGAATAAGTTTCCCATCACTGCCTCTGAAAGCAGCACTTATGACAGGTAACTTATTTGAGACATAATCCCAAGGAGCAAGAGAGCAGGTATATTGAGGTAAAGCAGGGCTACGTGATAGCAGGCTGGAGTTGTGTGTTTTTTCTCTTCCTTTTGTTCAGACAATTTGCCCCATTATTCAAGAATAGGACACACACACACACACACACACACACACACACACACACACACACAGAATTAATTTGAACTTTTGAGTAGACTTTCATACAGCAGTAGCAGACAATAATTTTGAAAGCCATAGTTTTCAACTTCCTAAATCAAATGGTTAAAAGACAAAAGAATTTTAAAAATGGCTTTAGAAAACAAGGGCAAGGCTGGAAAGATGGAGAGAAATAGCACCTGCTGTGAAAGAGATAAAGAGCCTGAGTTCCTGATTCACCTTCAGTCCAATTCCTCAGCACCCATGTAAACAGCTGGGCAGGGCTATGTATGCCTGTAACCCCAGTTGTGTGGAGAACAGACTAGAGCATTGTTGGGGCTCACAGGTCAAATTAAGCTCCAGGTTCAGTGAGAGATTCTGTCTCAAGGAAACATGCTGGTGAGTGATAGGAGACAACTGACATTTTCTTCTGACCTCTCCACATGCACACACATATGCAAACACCATACCACAGACACTTCGTATGCACACACACACATGCAAAATTCAAAAGAAAACTAAACAAATACAAGGGTAAATTTTGGAGACTCAGAGCTTAGAAAGTTTCCATAACTCTTCTTTTTCTTCTTTCTTCCTATGCCGGGGATAAACCTAGGGCATGTGCATACTAGTCAAACACGCTACGACTTAACTACACCTCTAGCCTTCAATAAAATTTTTGGTCAGTGTGATAAGAATTATATACAAGCTGTTTTTAGACCCAAAGAAAGCTTGCCTGATTATTAGGAAAGGGAAGAGATGTGACTGGAACTTAGATACTGCCTGAGCCCTTGGGAGTTTCCTTACACATTAGCTGTTGGTGGTGGGATCAGAGGAGGCCCATGGAAGGTTAAGGAGATAGAGAACCAGAAGCCAAGAGTTCAAAGTAGAGCCCAAGAGGCAAATGAGGCTGGAAGGTGTAGTTTAGTGGTAGGGCTCTTGGAGGCCATGATTTGGATCTGTAAGCATCGTAAATGAGAGTGACAATTAGGAAGGTGGCCTGAGCACCAGCAACCTCATCTCCAGCACAAAGTCTGGAAATCAAGTGAAAGGTTGAGTCCTCCATTGTGTGGCGCATGGAAGTGCTGAATTTAGCTCACTGTTTTCAAAAGTGCTTGGAGTCAGCAAAAGAAACTGTAGAATGGATAAATATCCACAATCATCCAGGGCAACTCATAACCAATACTTATCAATAGGGGATATAAAAGCTCAGCTCTCTCACCCCAACTTGGGAAATTGTGATGGCTCATCCCGGTTTCAGATGGAGATATGATAGCAGCTGAAGGCCTTTGTTGAGACCACATGATAAAGTCTTCTGCCCAATCCACTTCCTTGCCTTCTCCACAGATGAAACACCCATGAGGACTCCCTACTCTGTCTCCCACTAATCTTCATGGAGTTGGTTTCCTTTGCAAAGCTGATCTGCAGCAGTCATTCAGCCTACTTTCAGAGTGAAAGCCAGATGGACTTAGTTTGGGGGACAATGTGGAGTCACTGAAGGGTGTTAGGTAGGGAGTGATGAGTTTGGGGTATAAAATCACCTGGCTACAGTGGCAAGACCAGACCTAAAAGGGTTGGATGGGGGCAGGACCACCATGTATGTGGCCCCTGAATGGCAGGTAAGGGATGATAACATCATGAATTTGGAGGGATGATAGTGGAGATGGAGATAACATTTAGGAGGTTCAATCAAAAGGGAAAAATGGATCATATGTGGGAGTGTCAGTGCAAAGAGTCAGAGATGACATCCAGGTTTCTGGGTTGAGCAACTGGTAATGCTATCACTGACCCCAGTTTAAGTCACAGCTCTTAAGAAACAGAGAACGCGTTCTCAGGGTATCTGAGCCATATATATATATATATATTCCTGACGAAGATCTGGGCCAACCTGGTTAAGAGCCTAATATTTTTTGAGATTCTGTCTATAACAACTTTCTCCTCCTCAATCCTGATAGGATGGTGTCGTAGTCAGACACGCGCTGCTGGGATGAATCTCCAAATCAGGCACAATTTTGGGAAGGAAAGTATTTATTGAACTAATAAATCCAGGGGAAGTTAAGGAAAAGGTTGGATCCCTTTCACAGAAGCAAGCAGAGAGAGAAACCCACCACCAACACCTCAAGCAAGCACACTGTAACACTGTAACTCACAAAATGGCAGAATTGCCAGACTGGGGTTCTTGGCTGCTATTTTGCATATGTATCCCTAGTATTTTGCATTCAATTTAGAAAGGGTATCATGACCCCAGGAGGCCAGGCCAAAGTGACACTTCCTCCAGCCAGAAGCCTAGAGACAATTAATAATTTTAATAAACCATTGATTCTATTGGGGGACATCTATTCAAACTACCACAGATGGATAACCAGTCTTCCCCACTTCTGCTACCTCACTCCCACTCTAGAGAAAAGTAGGAGATGGGGCTGGAGAGATGGCTCAGCGGTTAAGGCACTTGCCTCCTGTGCCTAAGGCCCCGGGTTCAATTCCCTAGTACCCACATATGCCAGACCCACAAGGTGGTGGCCCTGGTGCACTCTCTCTCTCTCT